>BMAC01000084.1:258407-278437 GCA_014905375.1 Phtheirospermum japonicum | reverse complement strand
GTTCTATTTGAAACCTAATCCTATATATATATATATACATATATATATATATATATATATATATATATATAAATATAGATAGATAGATAGATAGATAGATATATATATATATATATATATATATATATATATATATATATAGAGAGAGAGAGAGAGAGATGCACGAGTTAAGTGAGAAATTGTGTCCGTGTGTTGTCTATTCACTTGAATAATTGTATAACTCGTATTTTGATGAATTGTGTTGTCTTGTCACCTCAATAAATGTCACTGGACACTAAAATTTACCATCCATCCCAATATCAATGAAATGCAGCTTTGCCAACTAATATTGTTGTGTCCGTGTGTTGTCTATTCACTTGAATAGTTGCACAACTTGTATTTTGATGAATTGTGTTGTCTTGTCATCTCAATAAATGTCACTGAACACTAAAAATTACTGTGGAACCCAATATCAATGAAATGCAGCTTTGCCAACTAATATTGTTGTGTCTGTGTGTTGTCTATTTACTTGAATAATTGAACAACTCTAGTTTCTATGACTTGTGTTGTCTTGTTATCTCAATAAATGTCACTGAACACTAATAAATGAACAACTCGTATTATGATGAATTGGGAAAATGTATTTTTAATTGATTAGTAACTTATTTGATAGTCTCTTCTTTCTATAAATACGTAGTGGAACAAATAATGGATAACTCATCAGCAAATACATATCAATTACTTCCATCTTATTTGAAAAAAAGCTAATGGAAAATCACTTTAACGACACAGAGGGTCCTCCTACACTTCGGGTCCAAACACTCGATTACGACTGTGGAAAAAAAATTAAGTGGACACTCACTAGAGATGAACGTCTACTGGAATTCCTAATCACCAAAAATGATATTCGGGGATGGAATCCAAATGAAGGACCATTACCAAACAAGCGAGTGAAGGAAGCCAAAGATTTACTTAATTGCTGCTTCAAAAATGAAGGTGCCATTTCCAAAGCTGCATCATAGCCAGGACTGTCCAACTTCAAAGCCGGTTCAGGTTCTTTAAAGAACTGATACGGACCCCGGTATAGTTTGGAACAAAAATGTGAAAATGGTCTTTAGTGATCATAACGTCCGAAAGAAGTTTATGCCTGTAAGTTCTACACTCCCTTTTAAAATATTAGGCACTTTGAAACTTTTATTATTCTAAATTGTTGTGATGAATACAGGATTGTCCAATCAAAAGCTATTGCAAAACTTTTGATGAGGACCCTTGCTCACAAAAGTGGAAGTACTTTTCAAAGATGTGTATCCAACTAACCACAGTGGAAGCTCTGCGAGTGGGAGTGGGAAGGGCAAGAAACATGCGTAATGAAGATTATTGAACATTGCATGTTGTTTTACCAACGATGCTCTATATGTTTATCATGTGTTTGTTGTTTCGTTGTATAATAGTTTTCTGGTGTATTATTTTTTATTTTGCCAAATCACTTCTGTTACTTCTTGGAAGATTGTAATTTTTATATATTTATTTTATGGTTATTTGTTTGCTTTATATATTTGATAACTACTGAACGATAGAAACTTACAAGTAAATCACGCACTAAGAAACTTCAACACAATTAGAATAAATTAGACAATAGGAAAATAGTCTCAAAAATGTGATCCAGTGCCACACTCATTTCGGTGTTTGTCCTTACGTAGGTCGTAATCATGTCCTTGTGGTGGGGGGAGGGGGGCTGGTGTATCCTCGTCACGGCGCAACAATTTCCCTAATCTACGTGGCACATTACGAGGTGGTTCCTAAATCGGCACTGGCTCGTCACCTTCATCGTCCTCAAACTCATTCGCATGTATACCCCAAATCATATTAGCACGACTCACAGTTTGAATGGGAATTTGTCTCGTATGGAAGTCTGGTCACAAAAATCCCATGTCATTTGCAGCTGCGAAATTATGGAATCCAATACTTTGATCAGTCTGAAGAAGATCAGTGAACGACTGCCCAAAAAATGAAGGAGTACAAAGCTCTACCCCAGATGGTCCAAATGTAGGAACGTAATAGGGTTATGAGGTTTGCGAGACAATGATCAACCAGCCATATCTATATTAAGGAGGTCCGTGAGACGATGATCGACCAACCGTATCTATATTAAACAGAGAAAAAAGTATATTATTTTAATGTTAATAGTATGGAAATGACACATAAAATAATTATTAATGAATCACACATTTACCATGATGGGTGAATGGTAGTTGCCCAGGTGCGGCTACGGGTGCCCTGCAATGAGAGGATGTGTACGGACCAGATATACTTCTTCTTCCACTACCCGATGTGTATGCCGTGCGTAGATCTGTAGCATCCTCATGTAGCTCCCCACAAATATGAAGTCGTTGCCTCATCTCACCAGCAACTGACTGAATCACATCATGCATACGACGATAAGAGTCAAGATCTTAATCTCTAGCATCTGTCGCAACACGGTCCAGTCGCTGACTCCAAGTACCCTACAAAACACAGAAAGTTGAACATCAAATCTAAGAAATAATTAAATTCATTGAGTGAGGAAAAAGGCACTAAGATTTATTATAATGGCATCGTTAACGCTGACGTCTGATGGTTGGTATCCTCCCTCTGCATGTCTCTCCAAACGAGAGATGAAACGACGTGTATTCTGCTGATACCAACTGAAATATCCGTGTGCCGTACCCACACCTCTTCAAACCGGAGTGCCTTGTAGCCTCGTGGCCTCTCGTAAATGTCATGCACAAATCCAGCCACTATGACGTGCAGTCCATTGAACATAATGATTATATGATCAAGAGACATTGTGCAACGCTTCCAAATCAACTATGTTGGTATCTGGTATGCTCTAGCGTATACCGAATTGTCGGGTCACTCGATTGGGAAACTGGACCTCAAAAATTGACCAACATATGATTGGACACTCGCTCAGCCAATTTGCACTCAAACATCTTCCCCCCAATATAGATATTTTTGGTTCACTCATATCATAGGGTTCCCATGTCCACTGCACATTTCAATGATTATCATCAATTTTTGCCCTATTAAATAAGTAAATTTATTTAGTACTCTACCTCTAACTCATGCAGCCGATCAAGTGACTCCTGAAATACTCATAACGTATTTCTAGTGCTCTGCATATGATTATATTGTGCAATCCATCTACGTAAACATTTAAGTCAAGTTATTAAAATGAATGATTATTAATAGATGCGTAGCAAGTATTACAGTTAAAGTTATACCTTGCACCATACGGGGGTATGGGCAACGTGACATCTTCGACTGAAATGTAAATGGTCTGGTGAAGATCGAGCATAGGGCTTATGGACTGTGGTCTAACAAATGAGATTCAGGACCAAGCCCAAATCTGTAATAAATTCATCGAACCACTAATCGCCTTCCTCGTAGGGTTCACAGTCAAACACAGCTCACGATACAAACATGCAAGCACATCACTACCTCAACTAATACCCGAGCCTGTGTCATCATCCTCGAAATGACATAGTTATAGTATGGAAACATAGTTTTTGCTTGTATTGGGCCACAAAAATGAACAAAGTAGTAAAAGTGCAATCCCATGCGCCTACTTCATGACCTCGTCCTGCTGCGTGTCATCACCTGGGTGGTAGATTTTAAGATGCTCACTCAATGTCGAGAGTTTGAGATGAGTCTCACCTCTCATGTACTCGTCATAATCAACCTGTAGTCCTATGTAATGCATAAGATAATCAGCCCAATATAGTCTGGTACACCGAACATTATCGGCTATCATCGGGGCACCTTCAATCGAAAGACCTCAAATAATAGCAACATCCTCCAGAGTGATCGTCGCCTCTCCTACGGACAAATGAAACGTATGTGTCTCGCGGCGCCATCTCTCAACCAGTGCTGTGATCAAATGGTTGTCTAGCGTGCTTATATCTCCACAATGTGCAACCCCATAAAACCCCCAACGATCTAGCTCTGGCATAACTCGAGGATGCAAATAGTTATTCTCGTCACCAAAATCCCAAAAGATATAAGATGTTGCACGCTTAACCGTAAGAACCCCATCAATCTGGCCACGTGTAACGTTGTTCGATCTATGTAAATGTTGTTGGGTCAATAGCCAATCATCATGCAGTGATGCCAGCTGCAAGATAAATACATATAAATGATCTAAATCAATATCAGATGAAAAGTTGCACGATATAAGTTGATAACAAATTATATGCAATCAAAAAAACATTATTTCCCATTTATATATATATTAATTAATTAATTTACATACAACAAATAAAAAACATATTTAAAGAATTCATACAACAATTATTAATTGTCATAACAATGCGAATTACAATATCAAGTAAGTGTCAAACGTCTGTTAGCAGAAAAATAAAGCGAACTAGAACATCAAGATAAATATCACTTAAGGAATTCATACAACAACAATTATTAATACACATAGCAATGCGAATTACAACATCAAGTAGTGTCAAACGTCTGTTAGAAGAAAAGCAAAGCGAATTACAACATCGAACTCATGAAAGGATTATCGCCTTATCTAACATCAGTGTCTGGAACTAAAACGTCCACCGCCTTGTGATGTGCTAGCCACCTCTTACGCATTGTTTTGTTGTCTTGTGCATACTTGTGGTTGGTCCATTTCATTGTGGATCCTACTTCCCCTGAGTCGTCCAACGGCTAGGCCTCTTAATGTCTGGACCATGAACAAATTCAAATTCATTACACTCCTCCGCGTTGGCCAATGGTTAAAAATCCCCAACAGAGTATGTACGTAGGTACACAGCAGTGCTATAGTAATCTTGGATGTAAACTCTAGGATTCACTCTGAAATCGATGCACTCTCAGATTGCATGAGATCATGGAATACCACTACTCAACCATCTACCACAAGAGCATTATGCGCTCGACAAGGACACTCGAAAGCTTCGAGCACGAACTGCTCCATCGACTCGTGCAGAAACTTCACCCGTTTGTGCCGCCCAATTATATCCCGTAATGTGGTAAGATATACCGGTATGCTGTCTTGACCTGAATATGCTATATATTTTATCAGGATAAAATTCTTGTATATTATCGACTCTTGTCACATCGGACAAGCATTTATAAAAATTTTATGTACTTCGGGTAAATGTGATTCGGACAAAAGTAGTTATTAGAATCCGTCTAGCACGTTTCATCACTCCATTGATACATTCAAACATGTTGGTCATCAGAATGACACACCGTTTGCTGTCGTCTGATTTGCACGTATTTGTCATGATTTCTGTATATATTTGGTTAATGTTTTAGTTATATTTGTTGTTAGTTTTGGTTTAAGTTGGATAGATTGAGCATATTTTTGTATTTATGTATCTCCGACTTATTTTACCATATTTTATGTTTATTTCAGGGATTTTGAAGTGTTTCGATCTTAAGATGGACGAGTGTGGGCCCGCGAGTGGAGTTTCAAAGAAATTGGGCCCTGATTGATGTATTACCACTCACACTGGGTTACACAGTGTCAACACATCCGATCGGATGGACCTGACATCCGGTCGGATTACTTGACAGAAGACTCCATCCGGTCGGATTCTTCAGACCATCCGTCCAGATGCAAGCGTTATAAACTCGAAATCTGAAAAGATCTTTAGTTACGCAGGAGGATTTTTAAGTTACAAAAGGCCAAGAAACTCAGCAACATGGGGGGATGGAGGCTGGAATTATCCACCGTCCGGTTCGTGACAAATTGGGATGAGAACCCACTTCTCGAACCTCTTGGGGATGACAACCCAAGAGCATTCTTGAATCATTTTTCATTTTATCATTACTTTTTTCAATTCAAATTCAAGTTTTTTAATCTTAGATAGATATTAGATCGTTGCTTGTTACTTGGATGTTGGACGTAGACTAGTTTCGACTCGTGCATTTCCTAGATTGAATGTTGACAATTTCCATTTCTATTTAGTAAGCTTTCGATTTCCCTTGTTTTACTATTCCGAATTTATGTTTCATTCGATTATGTGTTTCTTGTTGAATTATGATGCTCTTGCGTTGGTAGTTAAGTTTTACGATGAATTATTGTGCTTATTGATGATAGTTGGTTAGATTCATGGGTCTAGTGTCTAGAATCATTTAGAATCATCAATTGGGATTGTCGGGCATTTAATCTATATGTTGGGATTACCACCCCAACTCGTAGACTAAGTGTTCGATGAAATGCCAATGGATCATGGAGACGATTCTAAGGCCCTAGACCCCCATTTTATTAATCTTTTAAAAAGTTATCAATTTTGTTTTAAAATTCATTGTAAAATCTTTTATAAACTTTAGTTAAGTTCTTGCATAGAGATTGACGCTCTCTTTGCAAGATTAGATTTAAATTGCTCGTAGTATAAATCATCGTTTAGTTATTACAATTCTCAAACCAAAACCCTTTTCTCCCCGTGTTTAGATTATCTTTTTATTGATTTCTCGTTCATAAAAATAAACATAAAAACTACCTCCGATTAACCTTCCTCGAGAGATTCGGCTCGAGTTAAATTGCCAGTCTACGGTGACCCTGTTCTTCTGTGGGCGAACTTGTTTTCAAAAAGTAGACGTGCACTGTTTAACTAGATTTAATTTTGAAAGACAAAAGGTTCGACTCAGAATTTAGCTCCGTTGACAGGGAAGTCTAAAGGTTTTGATTTTGTGTTTGCTCTTCGTTTTCCTTATTCGTGTTTTTTTTTTTAGTGTTCGTTTGTGATTTTTCTTTTTATTTATTTTTTTATTGCCAGTACGTTTAATCTTGTGTGTTGAGTGTTGTGTATGCAAGGTACCTCGATGGCCAAGTCCCGAGATTCAATAAGTCATTGCCAAATAAAAAGAGAGAATGTCTAACCCGTACTATATTCCGTACGCTTGTCTTGATCTTCGACCGACCATTCGACCAACCATTCGATTGAGTCCTACGATGCGAGAGTACGAGCCGAATGAATTCTACTACGAGCAACTCCCGGTATTCCATGGACTTCCGAGTGAGGACCCGCTGAGATTCATTCGAGAGTATGAGGCCATCGCCTGAACGTGCCCTCTCTCAGGCTTACGATGGATAAAGTGAAGGTGCGACTCTTCCTCTGCACGTTGAAGGGTCGTGCAAGAAAATAGTTGATACATTCAGAGCTCGGTTCCTTGGAGACATGGGAGGAAGTGTACGATTGGTTCATGGGGATGTTCTACTCACCTGAATGGGCCCCACCTCCAAATTCGTACAATTCAAGCTTGGATGATCATTATGCTCCACCCGACTCCTATCCTTCGAGCTACGATCCAATTGCTCTTTCTACATCAAATTCTTACGATTCGAGTTTCGAGCCTTATTATCCCCCAACCACATATCACGATTCGAGATATAATGATCCATATGCTCCTCACGGACCATATTCTTATAATCCGAGCTATGATTATTATCCCTTGTCTCCTTCGCGTAACAATCCAAGACCATCACACCCTACCCACTTCACCCATAACTGTTCATGAAGCTCTGGATGAGGTAAACCGACCTTGTTTAGACGATTTGGCTGATTTTTGATGTGGTGGAACCTACCTTGCATGTTGGTAATTCAAGCTTGAATGCTCGTTTGGGAGAGGTGTGTGAGGAGATGGAGATTTGAGATTTGGTTGAGATCGCCCCTCTTGCGATTTTTGAGGAAGTTTTAGATAATAGTGTAGGGGTGTTGCCATTGGAGTTCATAGAGAATGTTGGCGATTCGGGATTACTTGCTCTTTGTGGGGATAATGAAGTAGTGCCAGATTTTAGAAATGTTGAGATGGTCGATTCTTTTCTTGTGGCACCCGAAGCTTGGTTCGACTTTGAGACTGAGATGGTAGAGAGGGAATCGAAAAGGAGATTGGGTTGGTCGACGATCATTCCTTTTGTTCGACCGATTTCCTAGTCATTCCAAGGACCAAGCATTATTCCACACTCTGGTTGACTTTCGATCTCTTCTCAGTGATTGATTACTCGCGTTTCCGACCTCCAAAGCTGGTTGGAGTTTTCACTTCTCTCATCATAGAACCTGCTCATTGTGCCCACCTTGGTGATCATCATCACCCGCTATTGATCTTGGAGAACACTAAGGCATGGCATGATCGTCATTTATTTCTAGATCCCGGATAACATCACTTGTGTAAGTCGTCGAGCAAAAGATGTTAAAAGTTTCACTTCTTGGGAGGTAACCCAAGTTTTTGTTGTTTTTGTCCATAGTTTCATTTATTTTTTATTTTTCTTATTTTATTATTTCGTACATATCTTTGTGTGTGATAAACTGGAGTTGGGTAGATTTGATAATGGTGTGTTAAGTGTGCAGGGAGTGACGAAATTGAGCAATTCCAGACAAACCGATTGGATTGTCCGAGAATTCGGTCGGATTTCATCCCTGTAGTACCATCCGACCGTATTAGTTTTGGGGTCCGGCCGGACAAAACCTTTTGGGGAACCATCCGACCGGATTGATGCAGGTAACCAGTAGGATGAACTTTTTGATGCACCATTCAACCGGGTAGCAGGAATATCCGACCAGATGACACTGCACCAATAATTACTTAATACTGTCGCCCCCAGTTGCAGATTTCCATGTTCCCCTCCGGACGACATGGATATTTAGGCGGGCCCGAGCCCCAGTATTATATCGCACTCTATCCGAACTCTCGTTTTTCATTTTTAGTGTTTGGATTTTGTTTAATTTTTGTGTGTTATGTGTTGTGTACATGAGTGTCCGTTATAACTATTCGACTAACTATTCGCATGATTATTGATTCTTTCATTTATTCGAGGACGAATAAACCAATTAAGCGTGGGGTGGTTTGGAGAGTCTTATATTATGCATGTGTATTGTTCCGTTCGAATAGTTCTGTTTGATTCTTTGTTTTGTGTCGACATATGTTGAATTCATTTCTATGCTTATTTGTGTTTGTACTGACTTGTCTGTCGAAATCATGTATTATGTGATCTGACGTTAGAGTCTTTTAAGCTTGTTTCTGTCTCTTATACACATCTAGATGTGTATAAGAGACAGGTGACATGTCGTTAGAGTCTTTTAAGCTTGTTTAAGTGCAAAATCTCTCAAAACCTACTTATATACATTTATTTAAAACAACACTTAGTCGTTAGCAATTTTGCGAAGCTTTTAAAACTCGATCACCTTGTTTTCAAAAGTTTGAATAAAACCCTAGTAAGGAGCCTTGTGTGTTTATCAACTTTTTATGCTTTGATTCGATAAGTGTTTTGAGAAGTCTCTAAAATCGCATGTGTGCATTTGGTTTTGAAAATGACGATAGGCACATATAAAACCTGATTCCGGCTATATTCATAAATAAAATCTACTATAATTCCCAATGAGCCCCCTCGAGCCTTTATCCTGTCTCTTTGTAAGTCACGAGCATAATTATAGCTCTTATTTCATTTCAGTGTGTGAGATGAGAGTTTATTCATTATTGGTTTATTGAGATTGACGATTGCAGGGTGGAAATTGGTGGGGGTAGTTAATAATAATAATAATAATAATAATAATAATAATAATAATAATAATAATAATAATAAATAAATAAATAAATAAATAAATAAAATAATGTAATAATGTAATTAAGGATGATTAAATTCATAAGAGTATCAAGATGTTAAGAATAAAGCCTATTTATAAAGGCAAGTGAGTATGGTTAGTTCGGGTTTTGGGGTAAGAAATAGTCTTATTTATAAAAGGTTGAAAATAGCGATACATGGTTGTTTTGGGAGGAATGATGAGCAGAGTTTTGCTCTATGCTTAAGTTTTTGATTGAGTGAGTTATTGATTGCGTTTGTTCGCAAGTTAGACACACATCTTTATATATGACATACTTTAACAAAGAGCCTACATTACAACCCTAGAAAGTCCTAATCCGATTCTTGACTAAATGTGCACACATATGCGATGTACGAGTCTTTGATTTTCACGAGTCGTTGAATGTATGTTTATGTTGATCTGAGCGTATACACTTACCTTTTGAAAAACACGAGCGAATGAGTGCACCATAATATATTTCCCTTTTGTGAGGATGCATTCTTTTGATTTCAAGGTGAAAAGGTAACACGATCTTAGCTTAAGAGTTTTTGACAAAAATATTTATATTTGCAAAACTATATTGTATGCACAACACGACTTTGATCTAGCTACTTTCATGCTTATGTGGTTTTGATTCTTTCTTTTGTTCGAAGACGAACAAACCAATAAAGCGTGGGGTGGTTGATTCGCACGTATTTGTCATGATTTTTGTATATATTTGGTTAGTGTTTTAGTTAGATTTGCTGTTAGTTTTGGTATAAGTTGGATAGATTGAGCATATTCTCGTATTTATGTATCTCCGGCTTATTTTACCGTGTTTTATGTTTATTTCAGGGATTTTGAAGTTTTTCGGTCTTAAGATGGACGAGTGTGGGCCCGCGAGTGGAGTTTCAAAGAAATTGGGCCCCGATTTGATGTATTACCACTGACATTAGGTATGTTGTCCACAATGGGTTACCCAGTGTCGTCACATCCGGTCGGATGGACCTGACATCCGGTCGAATTCTTCAAACCATTCGGCCGGATGCAAGCGTTACAAACTCAAAATTTGAAAAGATCTTCCGTTAGGGGGATTTTAAAGTTACACAAGGCCAAGAAACTCAGCAACATGGGGGGGGGGGGGGGGGGGTGTATGGAGGCTGGAATTATCTACCGTCCGGTTCATGACAAACTGGGACGAGAACCCACTTCTCGAACCTCTTGGGGATGACAACCCAAGAGCGTTCTTCAATCGTTTTTCATTTTATCATTACTATTCCAATTCAAATTCCAGTTTTTAATCTTAGATAGATATTAGATTGTTGCTCGTTGCTCGGACGTTGGACGTTGGGCGTAGACTAGTTTCGATTCATGCATTTTCTAGTTTGAACGTTGACAATTTCCATTTCCATTTAAGAAGCTTTCGATATCCCTTGTTTTACTATTCCAAATTTATGTTTCATTCGATTATGTGTTTCTTGTTGAATTGTGATGCTCTTACGTTGGTAGTTAAGTTTTACGATGAATTATTGCACTTATTGATGATAGTTGGTTAGATTAACGGTTCTAGTGTGTAGAATCGTTTAGAACAATCGATTGGGGTTGTCGGGCATTTAATCTATACGTTGGGATTGGCAATCCCAACTCGTAAACTAAGTGTTCGATGAAATGTCAATTGATCGTGGAGACGATTCTAAGGCCCTAGACCCCCATTTTATTAATCTTTTAAAAAGTTATTAGTTTCATTTTAAAATTCATTTTAAAAGCTTTCATAAACATTATTTAAGTTCTTGCATAGAGATTGACGCTCTCTTTGCAAGATTAGTTTTAAATTGCTCGTAGTATAAATCATCGTTTAGTTATTACAATTCTCGAACCAAAAACCTTTAGTCCGCGTGTTTAGATTAGCTTTTTATTGATTTCTCGTTCGTAAAAACAAACATAAAAACTACCTCCGCTTAGCCTTACTCGAGAGATTCGACTCGAGTTAACTTGCCAGTCTATGGTGACCTCGTTCTCTTGCTGGCGAACTTGTTTTCAAAAAGTAGACGTGCACTGTTTAACTAGATATAAAGTGGCTACTTGCTCTTATCAATGTTATCCAAATATGCAAATATTTCTGGATCAATGACTTAAATCTGCTCCATTATTTTATGGAAGACTGTAACTCTGGGTTCTGCTCCAACTTTGAAACACATATCTTTCAACTTCACAGACTTAGAATGCGTATTGAAGTTAGAAGAGAAATGTCGTAAACAAAAAGCGTTAGAAGAGAATGCCAAAACTTATTGTAGTGCACTAAGTTGTTTGGCATGTCGATCAGATATAAGACAAACCCCTTCTATGTCGCGAACAATATGTCTTGCAACCATGTGAAGGAACCAATGCCATGAGTTATAATTATTTGAATCAACAACTGCATAAGCTAGTGACAAGACTTGTTGGTTTGCGTCAATTGTACATTCCATCAACAACGTGTGTTTGTACTTTGCAACCAAAAAAGTTCCATCAACAGTGATCACTTTGCGAAAATGTCTAAAAGCCTCGATACATGATTGAAATGCCCAAAATACAAATCTTAACATATGCACACCGGGTATTCCAGAAGATTTGTGTAGCCACTCGACCATTGTCCCTAGGTTGTACATCTGCAAGGCCTCCATGTATTTTGGTAAATGTTGGACCGACTGCTCCCACGACCCGTACACATTTCACGAGCCCGTCGCAAACCTTGTCATGTCTTGTGATATGACACTTTATAACCAGTTGGACAACCATCTGGACATGCAAAGCGCCTTATAACAAATTTTGCTCGACGTGAGTGGTAACGAGCATATCAATCATGTTTTTACACAAATTGGGGTGGTCATCTCGTGTAAGAGATGCAAGACATCTGTGTGCAAAACCCAATCTTGTGATTTCCCAAACAACCTTCGTTTACGAAAACTAGTGCGGAGACACCAACCGCATTTATGTGATTCGTTGATTAATGGATTCGAAATATCTACATGATTCTCCCCAAGTGGTTTTGACAAACAAACAACTTTCTAAAGCTTGGGGTTGCTCTGTACCACTCTATACGCACACTTGGCGATACGCACAGAGTAATCTTTGATAGCCCACATCATATGTTTTTTTATCTCTGAATATCATGCCTTTTATCAACACTCCTTCATCTTTGTTGTAGTAGTAGTCCTGTTGAGAGACATCAATAGAATCAATAGGAATGTCTTCGTAGTCGTAATCAAAAAATGGTATGTTCTTGTAGAATCCCGATTCCCTATCTGCTCGTTTATGGGTTGTAGGGCACGTTCTACTACGGTAGGTTCAAAATGATTTTCATTTGGTATATTACCCTCCAACTGAAAGAATTCCTCGTCAGTTTCATCACCATCATCTAGTTCATCTAAACTATTTTCAGAATCGCAACCTTCATCTGGTCCGAAATAATTGGCGGTATAGTCCGAGATCAGAAGTGGGGGATGCTCGGTGGTATCTAAATTTGCATAATCGATAGTAGTTTTCACCCTCATCTCGTATCATTGATGCATACATGTCATAATCATCGCCAGAAGAAATATTCTTCATATGTGTGATTACTTCTAAAATACAAAGCCCCAAGAATAAATTCTCACATAATTAATAACTAAACACGAAACATCGAAACGAATAAATTAAAATTTTCATATAATTAATAATTTTCTCACAAATTAAATAATTTCAAATATTCACGTAATTAAAAATCTTTTCTCAAATAAATAAATTCAATATTCGTAAATAATTAACAACTAAACACAAAACGAATAAATTAAAATTTTTACATAATTAATAATATCCTCACAAACAAATAAAATCACTTTTTATAAATAATTAACAACTAACACGAAACGAATAAATTATTATTTTCACAAAATTAACAATTTACACATAAATAAATAAAATCAATTTTAATAGAAAAAAATTAACAACTAAACTCAAAACGAATAAATTCAAATTTTCACATAATTAAAAGTTTTTTCACAATAAATAAATTCAAATATTCACATAATTAGAATTATTTTCACAGATAAATAGATTCAATATTCATAAATAATTAACAATTAAACACGAAACAAATAAATTAAAGTTTTCACATAATTAATAATTTCATCACAAGCAAATAAAACTAATTTTCATAAACAATTAACAAATAAACACAAAAATAAATTCAAAATTTCACATAATTAATATTTTTCTCAAAAACAAATAAAATAAAATTTCATAAATATTTACAACCAAAATTCACAAACATATAAATTCAATATATACAAAAAAAAAATAATAACAACTAAACTCAATTTCACAACAAATGAATAATTCATTCATCTAACAACAATTGAATATTTCTAAGGGCAATTAATTCAAAACTTATAAAATAACTAATTTTTTGAAATAATAAAACTTGGAATTAGAAATTACCTTGTGAGTTGGGAGCTTGGAGGTGGAGGGAGTTGCTGCTGCTGGGAGGATGAAACAAGAGAAATGTAATACTGGTGGTGCTGCTGGGGACGTAGGGTTAGGGTTTATAGTAAATTTATTTTATTTTTTTTACAAAATTGACCTGGACGTTAGTGGCAACAGCGTCCCGGCCTCCAAAGAATTTTTTTTTTCAATTCAACATGGGACGCAGTTGCCACCAGCGTCCCGCTTTAATTTTATTTTAATTTTGTATTTCTGCCCGATGCTAGTGGCAACAGCGTCCGGGCCCCTAACTTTGTTTTTTTCAATTCGGCCACATATTTATTTTTTTTAAAATAAAGGGTTCGGACGCTATTCAAAAATTGTACCAATTTTTTACTTTTTTATTTAATTTAATTAACGGGATGCTTTTGACAAATGAGTCCCAGTCCATTTTTTTATATTTTTTGAATTTGTTACAATATTTCAATTTGTATTTATTTTTGTATTAATAATTTAATAAACCTAGTTGGACGGTCCATTTTTTTATTAATTTTTTTTAATTTGGTCTCTTTTTTTTTTGAATTTGTTACAAATTTTCAATTTGTATTTATTTTTTATTAATTATTTAATAACCCAGTTTGAGAGGAAAAAAAATCATTTTTTAATCAAAAGTTGAATTTTTCTCCATAAACGTTTTGCATGTAGTAGTAATTAGTAAGTTGATATTTATCTTTCTTTTCATATCCCAAAATAGTCACTCATATGACAACTTGCGCAAAATCCAACATACACGCATCCCTGCAGAAACAGGGTTTTTTGAATGCAGTTGAACAAACAAGAACATGTCTCAATGTTTTCAGCGTCAAGATTCCACCCCATGCTGCTTCTAGCTATATTGGGGTTTGTATTATACAGGTTTTCTGATTCAGCAACCAACACACCAAAGGAAATGATAGAAAAGCAAAAATTTAAATGTTGGGACACCTATTCTAGAAATGGAAAAGCAATATCAGCAGCCTAAAGTTATTCAGAAAAGGGGGAAAAAGAATACGACACACCTTTTATTTGTCAGTGAGACTGAGTTAACTGATAGTAGCAATTAGGAGTCTAAAGACTGGAACAGCCATCTAAAGATGTTCAAACCGGTTCTAGTTTCGGTCATTAGTTCGGTTAGAACCGAAACTGTGAATCGTCAGTTATAACCGGCAGTTTTCAGTTAAAAACTGCCTGTTTTCGGGGTTTTTCCCTAAAAGGGGGTGGGGGGGAATGGTCGAGATCATCGCAAAAAAATAAAATAAAAGGGCTAGCCGGCAGTTACAAACCGGAACCGAAACTGGTTTTTGTTCGGTTCAATCACGGATACGCCTTCGCCCGTAAAAAACAGGTCGGTTTTAACCGAATCTACATGTCTACAGCCATCACTGCAGTGGAGCTTAATTGCATAGCTAACACTGAAACAGCCAAGATCAACAACACACAAACCACATAGGCTGATTAAAAGGAAACTATTTCTCACAAAGTACCAATGAAATTTAATTCTACAACCTTAAAAGCTCGGTTATTTTGTAACCCATTCTCAAATGTTTGTCAACAATTCGAAATTACTAACACAAACAATATCAGCCAGCAAAGAGAAAGACAACAAAAGAGACAGTTTTAATCAGTTCTCACGAACATTGATTTCAGCTACCAATGTGACCATCTATTTCGATTACAAGATAAATCATATGAATTTCATCTCCTAAAAAAAAAAAGACAGAGAAGCTAAATCAAGTTGAAAGTTTCAACTCAAGATAGACATAGAAGACCAAAAGGGGATACCTAGGAAAACCATCCATGAAGGGAAAAAAAAAAGGTAAAAACACAGTAAAAGCCTACATTACATTAAATAAAATAAACAAACAGCAACACAATTTTCAGTCATCACAACTCACAAGACACCAAGAAATCCAACAAACCCACAAAAATCCTACCATTTACTCCATGACGATAAAGTAATCGACTCAAATCAATGACACTGCACACAATCCGCATTTCGTCGAACAATTTAACTGATAATATTTGACTGGTCACCTGTGGGCCGTGACCAGGGTCTCTATGAACCTCAACCCATCGAATCTTGGAGCATATTTATCTTTCCCTGCTGAGGTTCCGCGAGAATTCACTGATTCGCCCTTAGACAAGAAAAAAGAAAACGAATGATAACAAAAATTAATACCAATTGAATGATAATAATTAACCCCAAAATTAATGATTTTATGAAGAGGTTTATGGGCTCTCCACGTAACACCGAACCAATAAATCTAATAAAGATCGAAGGTTTTTGTTGGGTTTGAGGACGCAATCGTAATGTTTTAAGGGCACAAAAGAAAAAAAAAACTAAAAATTGGAGATTAAGGGGCTAAATCAATACCTTATAGGCGGACGAAGTGAGAGCGACAGTGGAAGCGGCCACCGCCGAGGCAACAAGTGCGCAAGTGCCCTTCATCACTCCGCCGTCAGATCAGAACAACTTTTCACCAAACGTAAATGGAGCTCGAACGCAATGGACGAAATCCGACGAACCCCAGTCGCCGGATCTCGACCCTAATTCTCTTCTTGGCTTTCGATTCTCTCACCGACGTTTTGCGTTGTTTCGCAATCTATTTTCTTTAGTGCCGCAAGATTTTTTCAATGTCTCAACTCCCACGCTTACCCATTGTCCTGAATTGGACCGTGATCGAACCAATTTTAATATATATATATATATATATATATATATATATATATATATACTAAATATGTTATAAATAAATAAAATAAATTAAGTTAATAAAAAACATGATTATAAAATTTCTTAAAGTTCAATCCAAAGAGTTTATATGAATAAATATGAGTTCATCAACCACAACATAGAAAAATGTAGTTGATTACAATAAAAGAAATTAAATAAAATAGTTCAAGTCTAATATTTTCACTACAAGTCCAACAACTTCAAAATGAAATAAAATTACCATCATAATCTTTATTTATTTGTACTCAAAAAAAAAAAAAAAAAAACCCGTCAGTTTTTATTTAATATAAAAATAAGAAAATTTTATTTAAAAAAAAAACAAATCTATTAAAAAATAAAAAGGGAGTTGAACCGGTACAGGTTCACCGGTCTAACCGGTTCAAGAGCGGTTTGATCGGTTTTGTACCGGTTTTAACATAAAAACCGGACTGATATGATGACCGGTTTCCGGTTGAATCGATCGAACCGGCCGGTTCGGTCTAATTTTCAGAACCATGCGCTTACCACACACATTTATTTTATTCAGATTTCCGTGCTTGTATTCAACTAGGATTATTAGAGACTTTTTGGTTTTGTCTATTGTATCATTAGTAATCTAAATTGGATATTTGTTCTATAATTCTTGGGCAAACACTTGTGTTAGATCATATTGACGGGTCATAATTCATCATTTGACTCGATTTTATAATTTATTTTTTGTACTATGATATATTGGTTTTAATATTTGAAAGTATTGATTTTTCATAAATCAATGACCCGTGATATGATGTATTGGTTTTTATATTATAATGTATTGGTACTATGATGTATTGGTTTTTTATTATAATCTATTAATTTTGTACTATAATGTATTAGTATAAGATTTTGGCCTGACGGATGATCCGTTAGTTCGACCTGATAGGAGTGTTGCCCAAAAATTAAATACTTAACTAACAATTTCTTACAATTAAATAATTAAATATTATTAAATATAATATTATAATATCATATCGTTCACTTTTCATATATGCTTCGACATCAAATACAATTTAATAATACATTATCATCCAATTTTCAGATATTATTTGACACTGACAGTAAAAATTAAAGGATTTTTAACATATAACAAACACGACCTACTATCCCAAAATTCTGAATATAAGGATTTAAAATCTCAATGAATGTTAGTCAAAACAGGCCCTTTAAAACTTTACAAACTCGAGAGAATTCAATATAGACTTTTGAGACTTCTACAAAACCCACTTGTATCCAATTGAACTTTTAAAAGCTTTTAAAAGTCTCAAGATATTTAATTGGAGTTTTTAAAATTCAATATAAGTCCTTATATTTTAAAATTCGGAATGTTGGGTTTGATGTACCACACAGGGTTTACGAAGCCAAGTTTTAAGTTTTTTATAACTAATTATAACAAACATCTAATCAAAATAAACATTAACCAGTTGGTTCCGTAACGATTTATAACGATCGGCATTTCCATTATTATACATAAAATGTAAATTTTGTTTCGTAAAGGAAATTAGAAGACTACTTCGTAAATTTAATTTTCTTTAAGCGACGATTTAGAGGAATCGATTCTCGGTTACGAGGCTAATACCAAATCCTCACTGTAGAGGTCAAAATGTATCCCCTCTAATCGAGTGCACCTTTTAATTGCGATACTAGAAAAATCTTTCGCTAGTAGAATTGTTCTGTTTTTCAAATTTATTGAAAGAATTAACAATTAACCCAAAAATCAACAATTAAGTGAAGATTAATTATTATAAATGAATAATTATCAATTAATCAACATATAAGATTGATTGAGAGAGTATAGTATGGAGCCTGGTGCACATTGTAAAGTGCACCCATAAATTTAATATATCATCGCATATAACTGATATATATCATCACATTTAATTGATATATATCATCACATATAACTGATACATATCATCACAAATAATTGAAATTCTAAACTTCAAATTTAAAATCTTAAAATTAAAAAAATAAACCTAAAAAAAAATTAAACCATAAAAATAGAAAACTAATCACTAAAATGAAATACTAAATCCTGAAATTAAATATTAAACTTTAAATTCTAAATTTCTATCATATATCATCACATATAACTGACACATATCATCACATATAACTGACACATATCATCACATATAACTAACACATATCATCACATATAACTGACACATATCATCACATATAACTA
Source organism: Phtheirospermum japonicum (assembly GCA_014905375.1). Taxonomy (NCBI): domain Eukaryota; kingdom Viridiplantae; phylum Streptophyta; class Magnoliopsida; order Lamiales; family Orobanchaceae; genus Phtheirospermum; species Phtheirospermum japonicum. Next base: position 259,479 of record BMAC01000084.1, on the reverse strand, counting down.
ACACATATCATCACATATAACTGGTAGAATGATAGATTATTGTCAGAACCCTAAAATAGAAAATTAAATAAAAAAATAAAAACTAAACCTTAAAATGAAATATTAAACCCTAAAAATGGAAAAACTAAACCCTAAAATGTAAAACTAAATCCCAAAATGGAAAAGTAAAACCTAAACTCTAAATTTTTGTTACATATCATCACGAATAACTACCATATATCATCACGTATAACTATTATATATTATCACGTAATACAGGATGTACCTAACAAGGTGCACCCACCCAGTTGCACCTAGCAAAGTGCACTTAATAAATTGCCAGATTGAAGACCTAAATTATCAAGAGATGTGATCGAAAAAATATATCACGAAAAAAAAAAAAGAAAATAAATAAATAAATATATATATATATATATATATATTAGCTGCCGTCGTCGAAATCCAAAAAAGAAACAGTAATTTTATCTTGCTCTGGAACTTTTAGCCGTCCACCCCCTTTTTGTAATACGTCCACTTTCTAGTTCAGTTATACTTATATAAATAAAAGAATAGTTAGGTTAATTAATGAGATCAAATTTCCATTAAACAGCTAAGCATATACTAAATAAGAAGAAGATAATTCCCACATATAAATAAGAAGAAGATAATTCCCGCACTAATTTGGATGGCCTCTTCCAACAAAAAGAGAATTTGACTTGTTGCTTATTTCTTTTGATCACTCTTTATATATTTATATTATATAAATATACAATAAAAATTATATTTATTTTCAAATTTTCAGTTATTCTAATGGACTTATATATATAGGGACAGTATACCATGGACCCAGGTGCACCTTATAAGGTGCACCTGTAATTTAATTTATCATCGTATATAACTGGTACATATCATCACATATAACAGATACATATCATCACATATAACTGGTACATATCATCACAAGTAATTGAAATTCTAAATTTAAAATTTAAAATCCTAAAATTAAAAAAATAAACCTAAAACAATAAATTAAACCCTAAAAATGAAAAATTAATCCCTAAAATAAAAAACTAAACCCTGAAATTGAATATTA
>BMAC01000084.1:244027-257994 GCA_014905375.1 Phtheirospermum japonicum | reverse complement strand
TTTCAGTTATTCTAATGGGTTTATACATGTAGGTCTAGTGGAAAATTACATGAACTTATATATATATATATATATTATAAATATACAATAAAAATTATATTTATTTTCAAGTTTTCAGTTATTCTAATGGGTTTATACATGTAGGTCTAGTGGAAAATTACATGAACTTAAATTTGAAATCCAACTAGTTAATTAATTAAATCAATTAATTAATTACATAAGTTTAAATTAATCAATCCAATCGACTAATTTATTATATTCTTGTTCTTGGGAATTCTAACCAAATTAAATTTAATTAGATTATCAAATTATATGATTAAATATTTAACCCAACAATTGAATTAAATTTAAAGTCCCGTTTAACTAATTCGAATTAATTAATTATTCCAACTATTGAAATTATCAATTTTAAAATATCAACAACCAAACTTATGTGTGACCCTTTTAGGTTCACGACTAACACTAACAGTATGCTTACAACTTTTGTAAGTTTATAAATACGACTTTATTATATTAATTAATTTAATAATACTCTTGAAATTAACTCTTTAATTTCAAGAAATTAGAAATCATGGTAACACATAGCAAGTAACATGATTACTCAGTGTTAGGTGATATATCAAGCAAACCTATTTCAATTGCAAATCCTTACATATACGATCCTTTCAGCAACTTGTTTCATTATTAAATCTTGGGCATGGATTTATAAGTCAAACCCTAATCGATTCAATAACTGTGATTTCATTTCAAGTTTAAATAATTCATTTATAAATCAATATCCATCGTGCCTTGGTCAAGGTTTTTGAATAGGAACTATGAAAGTTCACAGGAAATTCTCTTATCCGAAGACAAGTGTCGAGTTTTATGTTGGTTACAGACAAATCTCCATGCACGTTGATACAACACCCAAATACCCTTTACGATGGTCAAACAATCAAAAGATAAATCTAAACATTAGATGATATGCACAATGATGTCATCGTCCTTCAAGTCCAAGGACTAATCATGTATTAATGCATTATGAGAATTCTTATTCGATAGACAATCTTCAAACTAAGATTTTTTATCGGTTCATGTTCATTGAACTTGTTTTCTAACAAGCATTCACATATATGCACTTGCGTCACAACGTTGATGTTAATGAAATGTAACATCCTCGTCTTACGAGCATGCATTATATGCACAAGTCTTAACGAGCTATTCAATGTCCTATCTCAAAAAGTCCATTGACTTGGAACATGTTTAAAATCAAAATTTTAGAGACATGTTCTATGATTACCATCATATGCGCAATCATGTCTCATAGCTTAAATTGGTTTAAAAACTTTATCACACGTTCAATTATAAAAGTGAAATCATAAGATAAAAAAAATTACCTTTATTAATATAATTTTCAATAAAATTATTATATAAATAGAATAAAATCCAATCTAATTGGGAAAGGCATTCTACTCTAACAAACTTTAAGAGATTTCAATTAATAGACATTTGGAGACTTTTTTTTACCAAAAATATATATAACAATTCCGTGTAGAAATCTTTTGGTGAGATTTTCAACGAGATTCTTTCTCCTCTGTCTTGTGTGTTCTTTCCCTTCTACCTCACGAGTAATTTCAATATACGTTCTTTCCTTCATGTGGCCTGAAAAGAAGTATATGATCTATGATTCATCTTGTCTCTTTATTTGAGAAGATAATTACATGAACATTATTAACAAGGTGCGTACATACGATTTGATGGTGAAATCTAATATAGCTCAAATATAAAAAAATAAATTAAACATCCAGTTTATTTATCATAATTATTATATAGAGATATTAAAGAATCATTTGCATGTGTTCTGCTTTTAATTTCACTTATTGGTTCCTTTGGCCACCTACTAAGATTTGATGTATTTGACATTTTTTTATATATATATTTTTATTTTTCGAATGTTAATGAATATTTTAAATAATTTTTACATTTATTAATCTATTATAAGAAGTGTATATAAATTTTAAGTCTCAAAAAGTACAAGGCGAAGAGTTTTAAAAAGTCTCTAAAAAAAGCTCACAAATTCTATCAAATCCTTGAAAATCCATAAAGTTTACCAATGCCACTCACTTATAAAAGTCCTTAAAAATCACTAAAAATTTCAATTGAATACAACTCTCTCTAGTTCTAAGTTTATGCCTAATGAATTGATTATGACCATATACAACCAATGAAATTATTGACAAAAATGGCAATCCAGCTTCTCCTCGAGGGCTGACTCGAATAGTTTGAAAAAAAAATAAGTTAGCATTAAAGATATAAAAAAATAAGCAAATAACATCCTTATTTTGGATCAAACAACATAAGTACTCTTATTAGCTTTTCAATAAGCTGCATTTCATTTTCATACTAGATTCACTTTTCTTTTCCATCTTTTTACACCTCTTCAGAAAAGGGGGTTGCAGAGGCATTATGAGACTTCATTTCCATTTCTTTATCTCTTGCTAGTGAGATCGGTCATAGAGTTAGTGGGAGGTGAAATGACATTGCGAACCATTGTAGAGATATTAAATGTTGTTCAATATCATGGATAGAGAGTTAAAGGGCAATTTGTTGGGTTAACTAATGCAGAAATACTTTTCTAGAACGCTTATTTCTGCAAATCAAGAATGCCCTGCTGAGGCGTTTTGTATGGAGTTGTTCTTAAAAGTCTGACAATGTAGAACGCCCTGCTGAGGCGTAGTCGAATGTCAGACTTTCTAGAACGGTTATCAGAGACGTTCTAGAAAAAAATTTCAACCGTTCTAGAAAGTCGTTTTTACCGATTTTCATGTTTTGGAAAGTATACTTTCCAGAACGTCTCTAAAAAAGGCGTTTTGGAAAGTATACTTTCCAGAACGTCTCGAAAAAAGGCGTTTTGGAAAGTATACTTTCCAGAACGTCTCGAAAAACGGGTGTTCTTGGAAAGTATACTTTCCAGAACGTCTCTAAAATAGGCGTTCTGGAAAGTATACTTTCTAGAACGGGGTTTTGAATAACCGTTCTAGAAAGTAGTAAAAAATTTAAAAATATTAAATGAAAGCGGGTGCCAACAAATACACCGAATTCATTAAATTCATTAAAAACAAGACAATCACAAACTTAATATCATTACCTATAATCCAACAAACTCAAAGGAAATATGAATCAAGCAAACCAAGAAATTGAAGGAGCAAATTTCATGAAAAGTATTCAAAGATTTCTGTCATATTCAGGGAGGAAAGAAAATTAGAATTTATGAATATACTAACAATAGAGTTACCAAAAATCGGTGTATAACAACATATAGTAGCATATAATGTCAGCATGAGCCAAATCATGCCCTCCTGCTGGCTTCTTCGGATGCAATATAAAGACTCCTCCGGAGGAATAAAGAAACTTACTCGCATCGGGCTGCATCCATGCTCATTACCAACTCGAATACCTTCACAGGTCGCCTCTACTACGCCAACGACTTTCATTTCTCTACTAGTGCTCTTTGGCTACATCAATAAAAATTACACGAGGAATGATTATAAACCCTACAAAATCCACTTTTCAAGCTAATTCATTATGCATACCAATATAAAAGAAAAATTCTGATAATATAATCTAGGAACTGACCCTCTAATGCTCTTTAGACCAAAGAAAGGAGTTTTAATATTATCTAGGAACTAATAATAAAATATTATAAATTGTTGCACAAGCATGTTCCTCTATGGAACCGCTCATCTGCACGCAGAAAGAAATTTGTGGAGATATCTTCAAAATCCCGCTAGAATCAAAATAAGATTAATGAGGACTATATAAACTTTCTAAAGAATCTAATTTATTAACACTTGCAAATTTGTTCAATCAGCATTTCACCAGCATGAAAATTAGAAGAATGAGACAAGGAGAAAAATAGATGTTGTTTTAGAATCAGAAGACAAGCACAACTCATCAATTGTGTATCTTATCCTTGTTGCATTATGAGGAAGATAGAACACAAGTACCTAAGTAAATAACAGCTCTATAGTCAAATCTGTGTCGTATGCAACGACCAACAAAATTGAAAGAAGTGGATGTCATGATTAAGAAAAACCTTGTACAAATGAAAATGAGATCTAAGACTTTAAGATATAATAGTTGAGGGCTAAAACTAGTAAAAAAAACTACCTGTAGCTTGGTTTAGAGCCCGGAAAGCTTGCTGACAGTACCACTCATTCCAACTTAAAAGTTTTTTTGATGACTCATATGTATCATTGAACTTCTTCTTCTGTGCAACTTTAATGTCATAACTGGAAGTTTATCATGCAAGAATTACCAATAAGACTAAAGGAATTTAAGCAGTAAAGAAGTTTAAGAAAGAAGAATAATCTTACACTGTTTGTTTGTCCTGCCCTAACTGATTTCATTATTAATACTAGGACGGATGTCATCAGAAGCACTTGTTATCTCATTTAACATCAACGAAACTTGTTTGTTGTCCTGTTGTACCACCTGAGACATCGTAGCCCGATTCTTTGGATCATCACGCAAGCTAACTGGTGAAATTTCCTCTACCTGACTTGAAAGCACTATATGTTCAACCTCTCCCTTATCACGAGCCCATATCGTCAAAATATTAACCCCAAGAATGTCTTTTGGTGGACCCTCTGCTGCATACCTGACATTTAGACATAAATTTCATGAACTAATATTCACAGTCACGATGCAAAAAAGGACAGAGCACCATAAATTAGAAAACAGAAAGGTTAGGTCCACAACAGATACATTAGGTGTCGGGACACAGAAAGCCATTCCAGTCAGCTTGCCATTAAGTTCTAAAGAACTTTTCCAACAGCCTAAAATTTAAACATGAAAATAATAATGTAAAAAATGGGCAGAAATAGTGGATAAAATGATTCAAAATAGATAACCACCTAAAACCTCAGAGGCACCAGTAGAACTAGGGATGATGTTCTGCCCTGCTCCACGGCCACCTCTCCAGTCCATCGAAGGACCACCGTCTTTTTGTGGCTGGACATCAACAAGAGTGTGCCATGCATAAGAACAGTGATGAACAAAAGTGAAAATTCCAAACAAAGCACAAATAAAAGAGCTATAACAGTGACGAACAAAAGTGAAAAACCCACAACACTTGAACGTCATGAGATTCTACAGTTTGATTTAAAATTAACAAGTTCTTTATCGGATATTATTTTCATAATTTTTAGCACCAATTTTGAGTTCCAAATAATGGATGATTAAAACTGTACCTTTGACTTTGATACCTCAACCATAGCTCGTACATCATCATGTGGAATACATCACTGAACAGAAAATCAATGCGATCCTCCAAGATTACTGGAAAATAAACGCAGTCATTAAATGCTCTTTTATTATTTCTATGTAGAAAAATGAATTAAGAAAAATAATATTAAGAAGCCGGAGTAGGTGTATTACCAGGCACACATCCATTTAATATCGCCATTGTTATGTGGTTGTTGGAGTTTCGTGATCCAACTGGGCAAAGGCAGAGTTTGGCGCTTTGTAACTTCTGAACTTTTGAACCCAACATAGATCGTGTATTGATGTCAAACTCTTTATCGGCCCACCATAGCTTCACAAGCATCTTGCTAGATTAGAATTGCAAACCCCTGACCAATAAGCAAGTGTCGTCCTGCCAAAATGGATAGTATTAAAATCAAATTTAGTTTAGCTTGTTTTCTTGAGTTTCAAAACTGCTAATATGAAATTTTGATTTACTTCATTCCTCAATGCAAATGATCTGTGTTTTTGTGTTAAACTCATAGATGTATAGGTAGACAACCTGTATATTCTATTCTTGAAAACTGAGTACAAATTGTTTTATTTAGAAGGGTTCCTGAGGGTTTTTTCAAAATTTTCAAACGGCTTGGGTTTATACTTTATATTATATTCAGAAAGCTTACATAATCAAACCTCGAGGGTTTTTTCAAAATTTTCAGAAAGTATGAGTTTATTTGTAATTTTCAAGAAACTTAGGTTCTTTTTGTAATCAACCCAACCCTCAATGGAAACTTTTGTAACTATCATAAGGTAAAATAAAACATTAATGTCATAAGTCATTTAAGACCTAATGATACAAGTGAAGTATTATCTTTCCCCGTATTGACAGAAGACCTTAACTATTGTGAGACATAATATTGAGTTCCAAATCCATAACATCTTAACTACGTATATAGCTATTTTATCAGAATGACTGAAATTTACATTACTTATTTCACTTTCTTTGCGGAATAAAACCTTCAATTCACAAGGCTTTCAAGATTAATGATACAAAGTGTTTTCTTGAACAGTAAATTACATATGTTTCCCAGTGCTGACAGAGGATTTTATTAATTCCTAAAAAAGGCTTGAGTTTAAAAACCAATTTTGAATAACAATCAATCTTGACATAAATAGAGGGTACCTATTCTTCGTTGCATTTCGTCTAATGGGTACTGGAAATGGTTTCAGGGCGGAGGGTATTGAGATATCTTTCTGTGAGATGAACCCAGCCGAATAATAAGATGCGCACATAATCCTAATTGAGTTTTGGGCCAACAACGGAATAACTCGAGTGGCATTGATGTCAACACCGAAGCAAGTGAACAGGAAATGGTTCGATCCGAATGTTTTGTTCCAATAGGGATACTTGTGTATTAAGCCCTCCACATATGTCTCAAGCAATGATGTCACTTGCTTGTTCGATTTTATCTGAAATGAAAAGAGCGTTATAAAAGTATGAAAACAAACAGAAAAAAAAGAAAGGCATGTCCAGTTTTTACCAAAGCGATACTGAAGTTTTTATAGAAATGGTGGAGTACACACCAATAAATACAAACACATAATAAGATACACAATTATTTTGTCGGAAAAGTAAAAGACATACCACAGTTTCTCAAATTGAAAATTACATTTTGATTACCCAAAGTAAACCCGTTTTTTCACTTTTGGTACCCAACATATCCACTTAATATACGCGTGACTTAAAGATCTCAATAGGTTCACCTTTCGACGCATGGTGTGAAAAGAGAACGGGATGAGAACTAATCGTGCTTGATTAGGATGCGCTATCACAAACGAAGAATTGAAGAGATTCTTCCAGAAATGATCTTCGATAGCATACCCGCCGGTAATCTTAATTGAAGATACATAATCATTATCGTACCCATCCAGCGGGTATACATAGATCTTCAACTTCCTCTTCATCTCTGAATAATTTCTCTGAAAAACCTCCGCCGATACATACACGTCGTCAACATTGTACTGCAAGATAACCAATAATTTTCTTTAGAATTCCAACAATTTCTCAATATCTTTGTGGAATCACAATATTCAAAGATACAGTCCCAAACAGCTGAAAAGAATATAACGAATGAAAAAAAAGTCGAAAAGTGAAGCGAAAAATAACTGTCTTATCAGGTGGAAACAAAACATAGAAGTAAGAAGACGTGACAAAGATAGTTGCGATTACGATGAAAACTATGACTGCCCATTTCACGGGGATACGCAAGCATTGACAAGTAAATGGTTTTTCGACTAGTGACGATATCCAACCCCAATACAATATCAGTGGATGAAATTGGTTGGTAATTTTCATTTTCCCAGCATTAAAAATACATTTGAATATGCTATAATCTCACCTTAACTTTGCTAACCGTTTCATGCAACCAGCGGTAGCATGTGAACCATAATCCCTAAGAAGAACATAGTAAAGTCCATCCTTATTCCCATTTCCTGTTTTTACAATGGACTATTAATCATATCAGCTTACACCAGAAAGACAAAAAAATAATAATAATCACTCCTTGGTCGTTTCTAGAATCTCACATTAACCCCTGAACCCCAGCACGTGCGAACGAGGGAGAACACCTCATATCAGCAAACATCTAGCAACAAATTGCATAAAGTAAATCAAACTTTATTGCTTCAATAAAAAAAAGGAAAAAAATTCCCAACCAAGTGGTAGTGTCCATAGACCTACACTAAGGCTGCACATATATTTGAGATTTTTCTCAACTGTATGTAAAATCATTTCCAAGCAAGCAGAACTGCCCGTGAAAATCATATGTAGTTATTCACGACCAATGACAAAGTTACGGGCTTGTGAGAAAGAGAGTCTGAACATATATAATCTTTTTGGGTAGTTCGGCCAAATGAAATCAAAGGTCTTCAAAGCAATATTACCCACTCGAATAGCTTTGCACAAACACAGAGAGAATATAACAAAGCCATTAACCACATTAAAGCTCGACAGCAAAAACCAGAAATATTAGAATGTTCAACTATCAATAGAAATCACGACACAAAACTTAAAAATCGCTGTAAAAAATAAAAACAAGTTTGTCAAACCCTAAAATAACCTCAATGAAACACAAGCTCACATGCCCCAGAAATAGCAGAATACAACAGAAATGCACAACGTAAATCCCCAAAAACAAAAATTAGGGTTTAATATTAGTAAGCGTCAAAATCCCCAGAATTTTCTTGTAAATTTCCCAAATTCGGAATACATGTTAGTGTAGTTTTTCATGGTTTTGTAAATTAAAGGTTCATTAGGCTTGGTATTATCAGAGATCGATTCAATTGAAGGATTCAATGTGTTTCAAGCTTGGAAAATAAAAGGGAAATGAAAATAAGCAATTAAACTAACTAAACTAAGTTAAAAAATTGAAATTGAAAGTTGGTCGGATGCCTCGGTCATGTGCCCTAATAGAAAATGCAAGCAAATAATGAAAACAAGCACAAACAAGCATTGTTTCACCATGTACAAGCATGCATGCACAAGGTACAACTATGCATAAAATCCTAAATAATACAAATAAGCAAAAATTGAAAACATGAATGGAAAGAGAAATGGAAATTGACGTGAATGCTTAAAACTTTACGAAAAATAATGAGCAACGAAGCCTAGATCTAAGATTCAACCTAAAACTATGCATGAAAATAAAATTGCAAGTAAAGCATAGGAAAAACTCAAAATCAAGACGATCTAAGACTCTATTTATGATCTAGATGTGTCACTCATCTAGATTCCATAGCCAATTCTTAAGACCTAACATGAATTCAAGGTGCTAAGACAAAAAGCATAAAATGAAGAGCAAGCATTGAAATGAAGAACAAAGCATGAAGATAAAGCATAAAACATGAAATTGAAAGGAAACTTGCTTGAATTAAGAAATGAAACAAAGCTTGAATGTAATTGCAATCAAAAGTAACAATCTAAGGGAGTACTTGAATTCTTCTTAGGCTTAAAAACCCAAGACAAAGCTTGAAAATTAAATCTAGATAGAGAAAATAATCCCAAACCCAAGCTTGGGTTAGGAGGAGGTGTGTTTACAAAATGAGAGTAAGGTTCTATTTATAATAGGCTTAATTGGGCCAAATTATCCAAAAAGGCTTGAAATTCCTGGGTTTGACCAAAATCGACCCGTGTTGACCTTCCTAGCCACTTGGCTCGACCCCGGGCTTGATTTGGATCGATTCAGCTTGAGGAAGCTCGGCAATGGCTGAGACTGGGCGCGCATGGCTCGGCAGGTGGCTAGCCTGGGCGCTGGCTTGGGCGCAGGTTGGCGTGCGGGTTGGCGCTGGCAGGCGACAATGGGCGAGTGCTGGCGACGCTGGGCGAGTGCTTGCAACAGGATTGGCGCTGTGCGCGCGGGGTGTGGGCGGGCGCTGCTCGGACACTGGGTAACCCAGTGTCGGCAATGCTAACCAGTGTGGCAGTTCTGGCGCGAATTTTGGCAATGTTGGGCATCGGATGGCGAGGCTGGGCGAGGCTAGGCCACACTTACAGAATGTTAGCCATTTTTGGAGCCTCTTCTTGGCACCGATTTGGGCACGTCTTGGCTTGAACTTTGGTCTCTAATGCCTTGGCCTATAAAATAGGAATTTTTTAAATGTAAAAACCCAAGAATTTCACCAAGCCTCAAGGTAATTGAACAAATTAACCCATTAAAATATAAAATTAGCAAGAAACACGAAAAATAATAAAACAAGAAAAACGACCTAAAAACCTAATGAAAAGCGACTCGAAACTACTAAAATCAATATAAAAATCTATCTAAAAACACGAAGAAAAATACAACAATTACATGCAAAACAATACAAAAAAGGACAAAATGGAAAACTATAATATTAATTAAAAAAAATAAGAACCCAAGTCACCGTAAAAATCACAAGATTCTCTGCCGGAGGACTTCTTGCTCTGCCTCGATCCGACGCGGCTCAGCCTCCGCATCCGGCGCAACTGGCGCTCATTCTTCTCCATCAGATCTCGAAAACTCACGGCGGAGACTCACTCCAAAACTGGATAAATCTAGGAATAGTGCACCGCGGCAGCGATGTTGAGGAGGCCTTGGAATCTGCCGAATGGCGGGCGGATCTGGATGGCGGTCTACTGCGTTTGGTATTAAATAACAGAATGACCAGTGCTTAGATAGAGATTTGGCGTCAGTGGTTTTCGGGTGGTGGCGATTGCAGGTTGATGGTGGCGGGTTGTGGTGGCGATTGTAGGTTGAGGGTTGTCGGTGGTTGTTGGGAATGGTGGGGGTTGAGTCGGAGGAGATTGGGGGATAATCAAAGCTTCTGGTTGATGAGTACAGCTGGTGGTGGTGGTGATTGGAAGATTGGCCGATGGTTATTGGGAAAAGTGGGAGGGTTTCTTTCGGAGGAGCGGGTGAGCGGGGGAGATGAAAGGGATGAAATGAATTTTGTGATATTAATTAATTAAAGATGAATTTTAATCCAGAACGTCCTCTAGAGAGGCGTTCTAAATAATACAACATTCCAAAACATCTTTTTTAATGACGTTTTCGATATTTAAAATACGAGAACGTCATTTTTAAAGACGTTCTTGATATTTAAAATACCAAAATATCATTTTTAACGACGTTCTGGATATCTAATATACCAGAACGTCTTTTTAACGACGTTCTGGATATCCAGTATACCAGAACGTCTTTAAAAAAGATGTTCTGGTATGTGACACTTTTATTACAAAAATGCCACCGCCTAACATTCAAGAACGCTGCCTCCTGAGGCGTTCTTAAATGTCTGTTCTTAAATCCTATTTTTGTACTAGTGGTTTCATCAATTGCTACTCCAGTTCTCTTCATTTTCTCAGTTTTTTATATGCGGTTTCTATCATTTACTGATATGGTGTTCTGAGATCTTAACTTGTTGACATTTTTTACTTTGATTTTGGGTTATTTTCGTATATAAATGTGTATAACTCCTTCTATCTCCATGATAAATAATGAACAAATAGTTGTAAATCCTAAGAAAGATTTTCACTTTATTGAATGTTTAGGAATTGCTTAAAAAAACACAAAAAAAACTACTCAAGTTGAAGAAGATGGTGAAAATATGAAAGGAAACTCATTCAAAACTTGTTTTGCAGAGTGCTATGAAGGAGAAATCCTTAGTGGCAAATAAAGATAATGTAGAGGAGAAATTGGTGAAGAAAAGAACTATAAATCTTGTTCACATGCAAAATTATGTATTTTTAAGTGTTTATTTCATAGCAATTTATAGGCTAAACGTATACTTTTCATGTGATTTTCCTTATTTTATAAATTTCTTGGATAATATTATGCTTTTCTTGTTTATGTTTGTTTCATAGTAAAAATAATAGGTTTTCTTAGAGCGAGAGCATTGGCGAACCCAAATAACATGACCAAAGGATGAATGAGGATGAAAGAAGGAAAAAAATGATTTGTAATGATCTTTAAAAACGTGGAAAGGTGAGGAATGAAGTAAAAAGCAATATAATAATTTATGCGCATAAAATGATTTTATAGTTGGTTTCATATTTAGGTTAAAACCTTCTCACACAAAGACCGGTTGAGGTGATTTAAGCGACCATAAAAATCTAAGAGATAGGGCTATAATTATTATGAAGACATTTAAGCCTAATTTGGTCGATTTGAAAATAGAATATTGGGTTTATCCAAACAGTGTGCATCAGGACACCAGTGTAGAAACAACAATCTAAAATACCTTTTTTCTCTAATCTAGAATGTCGTTTTTGGCATTTTAGACCGAGTTGTTAGAAAGTCAGAATTCTTTAGAACGACTAGGTACCCATTCTTGAAAATAGATTCACCTGTTTTGGAATGTGGTTTTCTAGAAAGGGTTTTGAAAAGACGTTCTAGAAAGTATGATATCTAGAACGGTTTATGAAAAGGTGATCTAGAAAGTATGATATCTCGAACGTGTTTTGAAAATGCGTACCATAAAGTATTATATCTAGAACTTCTTTTCAAATCCTGTTCTACATTAGTGTGATTACTAGAACAACTTTTCGTAAACCCATTCTAGATAGTGTGATTTCTAGAACGACTTTTTGTAAAACAGTTGTAGAAAGTAATAAAAAAAATTTAAAAATGAAATGAAAACACGTGGGACAAATAAACCAAAACCATAAATACCTAATTAACCAATACATACACAAAATTTCATTAAAAGCAAGACAATCACAAACTTAATATCAACATAACCAAAACATACCATACATCATGATCCAAAAAATTAAAATACCAATAACCTTTATCATTAATCCAAAGAACATAGTATTAGTATACAAAGTTTTAGTTCAAATACTATAAAAAGGAAAATAGGACATCTTGATTTCATTACTTACTACCGAATGAAACAAGTGTTTCAGCTTCCAAAGAATTATTATTTTTGTATACGGGAGCCGGGCTGAGGCTTGTTCACCTCGTGTCATTTCCAACAACTTCATTTTCCCTCGTCTAACTTCACTGGTGAATGAAACTTGCACGAACTGATACGGCATCCGATATTCAAGTCAGTATGCATGGGGTTTTTTAGGTCTATGTTAGAAGAGTTTTTGAGGTGTTGAAAGTATCAACGGGTTCATGGCTTGGTATTATCGGAGTTCGATTCAATTGAAAGCTTCAATGTGTTTTAAGCTTTAAAAGGTAAAGAAAAATGAAAATAAAGCAAATAAACTAACTAAACTACACTAGAAACTGAATAACGAGTTGGTCGGATGCCTAGGTCGTATGCCTTTAATGGGAATGCAAGCAAAATCGAAAATAAGCAAGAAATTCACCAAGTACAAGCATGCAAGCACAAGGTACAACTATGCATAAAATCCTAAATAATGCAAATTAGCAAAAATTGAAAGCGTGGATATAAAGAGCAATGAAAGTTGACATGAAAGTTTAAAACTTTATGAGAAATAACAAGCAACAAAGAGTAGGTCTAAGATTCAACCTAAAACTATGCATGAAAATAAGATTCAAAATAAAGCATGTGAAAAACTCAAAATCAAGACGATCTAAGACCTGATCTATGATCTAGACGTGTCACTCATCTAGATTCCATAGCCAATTCTTAAGATCTAACATGAATTCAAGGTGCTAAGACAAAAGGCATAAAATGAAAAAAATGCATGAAACATATGAAATTGCGTGAAATTAAATGATCTATGACTCGATCTGTGATCTAGATGTACCACTCAACTAGATTCCATAGCCAATTCACAAGATCAAGCAACAATTCTAATAGCTAAGGCAAAAAGCATTAACATAAATGAAGAACAAAGCATGAAATTAAAAGAAAGCTTACTAGAATTAAGAGAGAATCCAAAAGTTTGACTGAAATTGTAAGGAATTAAAAATCCAAGGGAGTACTTGAATCCTAAGCGGCCGACAGTACCCGCCAAGCGCCGAGCCGTCTCGGCCAATGTCGAGGCCATTTCGTGAAGTTGTCGAGCCAATCGAGCCTAACTCGACCCAAATGGTCTAGAATGACCATTTTGGGTCAAAAATTGGTCAAACATGGGACATCCAAGCTTATAAGGCATAATTAACCCATTTACCCCTAAAAAACCTATTATAAATAGAACCTCACTATCATCTTGTAAAAAAACACCTCCTCCCAACCCAAGCTTGGGTTTGGGATTATTTTCTCTCTATAGATTTAATTTCAAGCTTTGCCATTGGTTTATAAGCTCAAGA
>BMAC01000084.1:215813-242756 GCA_014905375.1 Phtheirospermum japonicum | reverse complement strand
AGAATACGAAAGGGTTTCGAATGAGAGTTTGGTGAATTGGGAAGGTGAAGCGATTATAAGCTTCGGTTTTAGAAATTAGGATTTTGTGTGTTATTGATCACGTTTGATCGTGTGTTAGCCACTATATCCAAATATTCCATACCTTACCAAAGAGCCAACATTACAACCATAATAAAGACCTCTTTCACACGCTTTTCCGACTTCATTTCACAACACTTAGAAGCTTTTTGAATTTGCTTCTTTTTACTAAACTTAGCCTTTTGAATTAGGATTTACACATGAACGCACGCTTTATCACTTTTCGTGATTTGTGTTGGAGTATTATTTTTCTTCTCCTTTATTTTTTTCTTCTTTGTTCTTTTTTTTTTTTTGTATAAACAACTCAAAACCCGAAACCCACAATCGATTTCCCTCACATTTCTTGTCAACTAATCATACACTCCCACCTCAACATTTATGGAGATATTAGAGCTAAAATTGAGCTCGGCTAACAAGAAATGGAGCATAGGCTCAAGGGGGCTCATTTGGGATCTTTAAGTAGCTTATATATATGGATATGGCCGGAACAAGGGTGATATATGTGCCTCGAGGTCATTTTGGAATTCAACCATGTACGAGCAAAATCAAACCTCCTGAATGCGATTTCCATAAAAATGCAAGCAAGCCGATAAATCACACAAGGCTACTCACTAGTTTGCACCGAATTTGGTAGCGAAATCAAAAGAGCTTTGCAATCTTTTCACGAGAAAATGTTGATTATATATATATGCGGGTTTGGACAAAGCACAAAAATTCAACCCCTAACACAAGAGGCCATAAACATGCGAAAACCCGACAAGTAAACTATTCAAACTTCCAAGCACGGGGAGTTGTTCAACAATGTAATAAAGACACAAAAGACACAAAAATCGACTCAACCATATAAATGCGCAAATAGAAAGCGTCACTTCGCCAAGGCTCGAGTTAAGAACAACAATTCATGTTTGACAAAAACAGGGACCCTAACCACCTACCCACCCCATACTTAAACCATGCATTACCCGCATTGTAATGGAAACCAAGTAAAAGGAGGGGGAATAGAAACTTCCTTAACCGAGCGAGTTTAGGTCGAGCTCGGTGGGGTCCACTTAAGCATCTAAGTAATCCAAGTGAAAATCGAGAATGGCTAGTATCTCCCGGCTTCATAACGCTACTCACTTATCCAATCGCCCAAGGTTGAAGTCGGAAAACAACACAATATACAAGAAAATCACAAGAAATTAAAAACTCAAGAAAATATGTACACGAATCTCAACAATTTTTTTTTTGTTTTTCAATTTTTCAAATGTTTTTTTTTAGATTTTCATTTTAAGAAGAAAGAAAGAAAATAAAAGAAATAAACGAGAAGAACTTGGGTTGCCTCCCAAGAATCGCTTGTTTTACATCATTAGCTCAACGTACTCCCTTTTGGTCAAGGTGGAAAGATCACGGGAGGGTCCACCAAAACAATCTCCTCCTTGTCGGGAGGATCCACTCTTTGGAACGTTCTTGGCGCATTGCATAGCTCAAGAACTAACAAGACGCTCGTCTTGGGCACCAAGTCAATGGGCTTCACCCACTCTCTTTTGGACATCATGAACATCAAGCCCTCCACTAACAACCTCCACATCCCGACTCTCACCATATCTTCAAGACTCGAATTCAAAGAACTAACTCTCTCAACCACTCTGGGTCTCCACTCAATAGCATCCTTAAGAATTTTAAACCCTTCAACCATCCTCTCCTCCCCTTCTTCCCGGTGCGAGTTTGCAAGGATAATAATCGACTTGCTCTCCTCATCCTCCTCAAGATAATCGTCAATTTTTTCAAGCTCATCATCAATAACCCCTACCTCTCCCTCTAAAAATTCATCGTTGCCCTCAACGACACATCGAGAATCATCTCCACACAAATTGGGGTCACATAGAGGCACCACAGACTTATCATGTAGAACAAGGGGCTCGTCTTCACAACATTATTCAATATCGTCGTTCGGGCCAACCACCTCCTCATTGGTCATTTACTCCATATAAGCTCGCTCGACTATACCTTCGATCATGTCCATATATATCCGATTGATAATAGAATTTTTTGAAAGAGAAAGCAAAGTGAGGTCCACGGTGGTGGAATAAAGAGGAGTAAGAACACTCGGAAATGAGAGCACTTCCTGTTCCAGTGGCGAGACAACCTTATCCCCAACCACCCCACACTTATCGAAGAATGCGACCGGAAAAGTATGTGAAGGCGGACTTGAGAATTGTCATGTAATGGCCCATATATCCGGATTGTGGGATGGAGTAGGAGCAATCATCTGGGTAGCCAGATGAAATGGGCCCTCGGGAGGAGTAACAAGAGGATTAGGAGTCGGCAATGGAGCAAAAAATGGTGGAGCACAATCGGGTCCCACTGGATATCCATGGCCTCCATACACATCCTCCGAACGAGGCATCAACAAGTTAAATGAGGGAAGGGAAAGGTAAGAGTCGGTAACATGACCACGCGATTCACACTATGCACATCCCACAAAAGGTCTGTTAACATCCCTCATAGTGCGGATGGGGGGGCCACTTTCGATATTGGAGCTCGGACCTCCAAACAACTCATAAGCCTCGAGATCATAAGAGGATAAATCCTTGCTTGCCTTAGAATACGTCGGTGGAGAAGATTTTAGCTCGGGAGGATGATACATCCCCAAAAAGGGTCGGTTAAAATCTCCCATAGTACAGACGGGGGGTGCATCGTAGATCAAACCTCCAAAGTACGCATAAGCCTCGAGATCTTAGGCATTAGTGGTGGCACCAATCGGGGCTTGATTGACATTGGGAGGATAAGAATCGCTATACGGTCCGGGATTCGGATATCCACCACCCACATTTCCACTCGGAGTTATATTCGTCATCAGATTAAAATCATAACCGGGTGGGGATCCAAATGGGCCAGGATTCGGGCTCAGCATATTCGGATAATTTTGTGGAGCGACATAACCATACGGGCCAGAATTTGGGGCTTGCACATTCGGATAAGAATCTGGAGCTCCATAACCACCCAAGGAACCATTCACGCCCGAGAAACCATGAAACCCTACATGGTTTGCACCATGCCGAGTTGCCCATAACCGAAACCACTGGCAACGTGGTTTGCACCATGCCCTCCCACGTTGCCAAAGCCATTATACAAAATTCCATTCCCGACATGGTTTGCACCATGCCCTCCCATGTCGGGAATATATCCACCAAAGCTAGAATTACCTATCATACTTAACCAAAAATGTCAAATAACAAAGTAATCTAAAAACACAATGAAACTACAACCAAATCAAAAGCCTTAACCAAGCCGAGTCGCAACGGCGCCATTTTGTTAGAAGAGTTTTTGTGGTGTTGAAAGTATCAACGGGTTCATGGCTTGGTATTATCGGAGTTCGATTCAATTGAAAGCTTCAATGTGTTTCACACTTTGAAAAGTAAAGAAAAATGAAAATAAAGCAAATAAACTAACTAAACTACACTAGAAATTGAAATAACAAGTTTGTCAGATGCCTCAGTCGTATGCCTTTAATGAAAATGCAAGCAAAATCGAAATAAGCAAGAAAATGCAATGTTTCACCAAGTACAAGCATGCAAGCACAAGGTACAACTATGCATAAAATCCTAAATAATGCAAATTAGCAAAAATTGAAAGCATGGATAGAAAGAGAAAAGAAAGTTGACATAAAAGTTTAAAACTTTATGAGAAATAACAAGCAACAAAGAGTAGATCTAAGATTCAACCTAAAACTATGCATGAAAATAAGATTCAAAATAAAGCATGTGAAAAACTCAAAATCAAGACGATCTAAGACTCGATCTGTGATCTAGACGTGTCACTCATCTAGATTCCATAGCCAATTCTTAAGATCTAACATGAATTCAAAGTGCTAAGACAAAAGGCATAAAATGAAAAAAAAATGCATGAAACATATGAAATTGCGTGAAATTAAACGATCTATGACTCGATCTATGATCTAGATGTGTCACTCAACTAGATTCCATAGCTAATTCACAAGATCAAGCAATAATCTAATATCCAAGGCAAAAAGCATAAAATAAATGAAGAACAAAGCATGAAATTAAAAGAAAGCTTACTAGAATTAAAGAGAGAAATCTGAAAGCTTGATTGAAATTGCAAGGAATTAAAAATCCAAGGGAGTACTTGAATCCTTCTTGAGATTACAAACCCAAGGCAAAGCTTGAAATTAAATCTAGAGAGAGAAAATAATCCCAAACCCAAGCTTGGTTTGGGAGGAGGTTTTTTTTACAAGTTGATAGTGAGGTTATATTTATAATAGGTTTTCTTAGAGGCAGATGGGTCAATTATGACTTATAAGCTTGGATGTCCCATATTTTACCAATTCTGACCCAAAATGGTCATTCTAGACCATTTGGGTCGAGTTGGGCTCGATTGGCTCAGCAACTTCGCGAAATGGCTCGACATTGCCCGAGACGGCTCAGTGCTGGACGGGTACTGTCAGCGCTGTCGACAGGCTTTAGCAGAGATATCCGGGAGTGGCGCGCGTGCCTCGGCAGGTCTTGTGCGCAGCGGCATCGACGGCCGTTGGTCGACGCACCATGGATCGACGCTTATAAAGAGTAGCATCGGCCTTGCGTCGATGTATGGTCGACCGACGCGGGTGTGCTCGGCAGGTGTGGCGCGCAGCGCTCGGCCATGCTCGACAGTCCTCGATGCTGGTCGGCAGGCGCTCAGCAGCTGCTCGGCACTGGTCTGACGCTCAGCAGCTGCTTGACACTGGTCGTCAGGCGCTCGGCAGCTGCGCCCCGACTCGCCTTGGCTCGAGCCAAATTGAGCCAAGGGCCAAAATTTCACCTTATTTTTGATTTCTTGTTAAAATCTAGCAAAAATAACACACATCCATAAATTAATTGAGCCTATTTAACCATATTAAGTATAAAATCAAAAAGAAACACAAAAAGCAACAAAATGAGAAAACAACCTAATAACCTAACGAAACTCGACTCAAAACTACTAAAAATCAACATAAAATCCTAATTAAAAACACGAGAAAACCACCACAATTACATGCCAAAAAAGTTTATAAGGTGACCTCTTCTTTAGGAGAGGCAATCTCTTCTTTAAGAGGGTGAGCTGTGCATAGGATTGGAGAGATCTTATATGGGAGTCGCGAGCTCTTATGAGGTAAATAGAATTATAACAGCTCGGTATTGAGATCTGAGCTATGTGGTTAGTAAGATCTTAGGCCTTGGTGGGCTGATATGGATTATGGTATGGGGCCCAGCAAACTAAGGGCATGGGGGAATTATTGGCCCATGGTTATTACGGTAACTTAACAAAATACGAGAGTTCTAATATTTATGGTAACTCAGCATACAAGAGGAATCTTAATTCTAAGTCGATGGTTATTTATGGTATTGTGGTACGAATAAGAGAGGGGAACCCTAAATTGAAAACACGTCTCTTACCTATATAAAGAGTTATATAGAGAGGACACATGCCTCATTTCTATTCTAAGTTGATTTCTATCCTACTTTGAGATCTCGTTTATTCATTATTAGAAAGGGAACTGAATTAAGCATCAGAGGGCTTAAGCCGGGGCTGTCCAGCTTGGGTTTTGTTTTGTATGTTGATCAGATCGCAAGGAGTCATCTGGAGGTCGATCAGGTCGGCAAAAATGAATTTTAGGTCTGTACTCTCTTTTCTTGGTGAACCAATCTCTTGGTCGCATCAAGTGGCATCGTCTACGGGAATACAAGGGACATCGAGTCCTTCAGCGAAAGGCGTGAGAATCAAAAACCTAACATGAAAGGAAGAGTCATCATACCTCAAAATACAGATTTTGACTCTAACGCAAGGATATGGGTAAGGAGAAGCACATTACGGAGGAAAAAACACCACCTCAAGGGAAAGCAGCAAATCAAATGGTCATGAAAACACCACCACCACCACTGAACGAAAAGGCAGAAATTTCAGGAATGGGGAATAAGAATAATTACCCAAAGATAATTAGGCAAAGGGCGATCAATATCGGAACAAAGAGTGGGATGAATTACCAAAAGTAAGAACTTGTCACGTTGACAAGGGACTCTTTTAGAGATTGATGAAATCAGTGCCTCCAAGAAAGTTGAAGAAAATTTTGGCGGACGAAGATGATGGTGAGGAGGAGAAGGCTAGGAGAAAAGATGAGGAGTATAGACCAGAACCACTAATTCCGGGCCATAAGAAGATTAGAGAGAAGGAACCATGGATGCTGGATCCATAGATGATTCGACCACAAAGAAAAGACGACATCGGATAGAACACCCATAGTCACTTGAGGAAGATGAAGAGGAGGACGATGTACAATTCTTAAGTAGCAGGTTGCATAGAAGAAGAGGAAGACGAGGTGTTACCGACATCCCGCGCGATGAGGGATATGCAAGAAGCGATACGGGCATTACATAGATAGGTCACAGGAGCAGAAGGAGAAGATTCAAGAGGCCATCCGTTTTCAGAGGGGATAATGAGAGCATCTCTGCCTCAAGGATATAAGGGGATAGACTTTTACTATGAAGAGTTGTCAGACCCCACGCGCCATGTACATAGTTTTAAGAATAAGACAGTTCTATAGTAGTACACCGATGCAATGGTGTGCAGGGCCTTCTTATCAACATTGAGGAGGCTGGCGCATGATTGGTTCTATCAGCTAGCTCCAGGAAGAATCACTAGCTTTTTGGTCTTGAAATCGGCCTTTTTAAAACACTTCGCCAGCGCCAAGTTGCACACAAAAATGGCAAAATCTCTTTTCTTGATGGTTCAACGACCTGGAGAGACTTTAAAGAGCTATGTCTCTAGGTTTACCGGGGCTACTCAAGAAGTGCTCACGGCCACATATAATATGAAGGCAGGAGCTTTCCACCATAGCATAAGGACGGGAGGCTTGAGAACATCGTTAGCCAAGCGACCTGCACATACATTCGAGGAGGTCCTGGATATGTGCATGAAGTACACACACGTGGAAGAGGTTGAGGAGGAGGAAAGAATATGCTTTGGAAGGGTGGTCGGAAAATCGGAAAGAATAACATTCAAGAGGTCAGAGCCTATGAGAGAATAAGGCAACCTGGATGGGCACTTTTGACCTCGGGAGCAGATGTGAGAGGATCGGCAAGGAATGTGGTAAGAATATGGAAGGAGGACGCGGACTTCACACCCTTGGAAATGTCGAGAGCGAGGGTGTTTACAATTATGGAGAACCAAGTGCCTGATGCTATCAGGTGGTCGAAAGATTATATGGCAATTCCTACTAACCCGAGATCTCTGTTCTTTTGCAGGTTTCACAACAATTAAGAGCATTCCACTAAGCGATGTCAACATTTAAAGGAGGATATTGAGAGATTTATCAAAGCAGGACACTTGAAGGAGATGGCATGTAAGGACAAGGAACCCCAAGAACAAAGGCAGGCTCTACCGGGTCCACCACCAGGGGATCCCCGCAAGCGCAGGCGGAGGGACAACCGATATACGAAGGAAAAAGAAGGGCAAAGAAAGGGGAATAATGCAAGGAAGCGACATGTGAAGGCAGCTCGCCCAGGACCATTTGAAGTCGCTTCAATTAATAGGCGACCCCAGTGGTAGGAACGGTTATTTCTTTTAGCCCGAGAGAATGACAAGATTTGCAAGTGGAGCACAATGATGCATTAGTGATTGAAGTTTAGGTGATGGGGTATGACATCATAAGAGTATTCGTGGACAATGGGAGCTCAGTCAATATCCTCTACCAGACATGCTTGGAGCAGATGAATTTAGAGGTAAAAATACAACCTGTGCAAATACATATCTATGCTTTCAATGGAGCGCAGGTCATCACAGAAGGAGAGGTGGTGCTTTTGGTCGCATGGGAAAAAGGCGAGATGCGGGTGGAAAAGAAGTTGAAGTTCCTGATAATGAAGGCCACTTCAGCTTATAACATTATACTTGGACGACCTGCTCTCAATGAGTTTCAGGCAGTCACTTCTACTTACCACATGAGTGTGAAGTACCCAGCAGGAGATAAGTTGGGCGAGGTAATATCGGAACAATAGGTTGCCTGATCATGTTATCAGATGACTGTGCGGAACGGGATGAGTGAAGGAAAGAGAAAATAAAGCGGTGATGTGTAAGAGGGGATACTTAGCGTTTAAAAGATGAGAGAGGAGGAGAATTCTATCCGATCCCATGAAGAGCTTATGAAGATTGAATTAGAAGATGGAAGACTAGAGTATACCATGCGGATAAGAAACCAAATGACGAAGAACATAAAAACAGAGCTAGTTGCTTTATTAAAGGGATTTCGAGATATCTTTGGTTTAGGAGACGAGGAACTACCGGAGTACTTCTGAAGTCGCGCAGCACCACTTGAATGCAGATGCAGAGGCGCGACCTGTACGACAGAAAATGAGGCATTTCGGGGCAGAATTAGATAGGTTGATTGAAGAGGTGCATAAGTTGCTAAAGGCTGGCCACATTCGGGTGATCCAATTCCCGGAGCATTTGTCCAATGTTGTGATGGTGCCAAAATTAGGAAGAAAATGGAGGATGTGTGTTGACTTCTGTGAGCTAAACAAAGCCTGCCCAAATGACCATTACCCGCTTTAACGCATTGATCAATAGGTAGATTTAACTTTGGGTTGCGAGCTTCTAAGTATGATAGATGCATCTCAAGGAAATCACCAAATCTCACTGGCAAAGGAAGATTAATGTGAGATTTGTCGCATCGATGGGTATGTATTACTTTATTTCCATGCCTTTTGGGTTGAAAAATACAGGGGCGACCTATCAGAGATTAGTTGACAAGATGTTCAAAGACCTATTAGGGTCAAACATGGAGGTCTATGTGGATGATATGCTTGTGAAGAGCAAGAAGTCAGAGTCATATGTGGGAGATTTGAGGAAGGCCTTTATTATACTATGGCATTATGATATGCGGTTGAATCCAAAGAAGTGCACTTTTGGAGTCCGATTAGGTAGATATTTGGGATACATGGTGATATAAAGGGGCATTGAAGTAAATCCGGAGAAAGTGCAAGTTGTCATAGAGATGCCCCATCCTTGGACTATGAGAGACGTACAGGTGATAACAGGTCGCATTTCAAGAATTAGTCGCTTCATATCAAGGTCGGCGGAGAAAGGTTTCCCATTTTTAAGAACTATGAGGAAGGGGTCCAAGTTTGAGTGGACTAAGGAATCAGCGGAGGCCTTTGACAAGCTCAAGGAATATTTGGCCGAGATCCCACTATTAATAAAGCCCCTGCTAGGGGAAGATTTAATCTTAGATATATCCATCGGATAGGTCGCAGTAAGTTTGGTGCTAATTAGGGAGGAGGCTGGTGTTTAAAAGCCCATTTACTACATTAGCAGGATGCTTAGAGGAGCCGAACTGAACTATTTAGAACTAGAAAAGGGTGGATTTGCATGGATCTACACGGTGCGGAAGTTGTGACCTTAATTTTTGGGTCACAAGATCAAGGTACGTCCCAACTTAGCATTCAAGCAGATATTGAGTAATCTACATTTTTCGGGATGATTGTTAAAGCGGGCAGTCGAGCTCAGTGAGTGCGATGTGGTATATGAGCCGAGAACGACAATCAAAACACAAGTGTATACAAGAGATGGTACATTCTGCAGAGAGGGAAACTAAGTAAAAATCATGATTATTACATGTAGACGGAACGACCATGACGATGAGCGGAGGACTGGGAGTTGTGTTAACTAGTTCAGAGAGGGAAAACTAGGATTTTGCGGTTAAGTTGGGGTTTAAAGCCTCCAACAATGAATCCGAGTACGAGGCATTATTATAGGTAGGGGTGGCGGCAAATCAGTCGTGTCGGGATGTTCGGGCCAGCACGATAACGGCCCGACACGATAAGACCTGGCACGAACACGACCCATTAACCTTATCGGGTCTTAAATGATAACATGAGACCAGCACAATTAAAAACCAAAAAGCCCAGCCCGACACGTTAAGCACGATATGTGATTTTTCTTCCAGTGTGGTAGTAGGGCCTAAAACTGATTTCCTGAATCATTCCTATAAATAAAATCTACTTAAACTCAATAAATACATACAAAAATAATTTTCATCAAGAAAAAAAGTGCCAACTCTCAATAACAGTACATTGTCTTGAACTCAAAGCATACCAAACCAAATTAATCTTCATCGAGAAAAAGAATCTCACTCAACTCACAACAGTGTGATCAACATATTAAATAAGCATAAAGTCATTATCAAAGTCAAAATAACAAAAAGAAAGTTTAAATTCTTCATTTTTGGTGTCAAAACTCCTTCATTCGACTTCATTCCACGTCAACATCCACCAACCTATTCAATATTCATAAGATGTCATGAAGATAATTAGTGAATAAAATTATGATAATAAAAAAAATAGAGAGAAAACTTATGGAAAAACTGATATCATAAAAGAATTCTATGAAAATAAAACTGGGACAAAGCTAATTAGTAATTGCAAAGTAAAGAAAAAAAAAAGAAAATCAAATAATTTCGGTTCAGCAATACCTTGGGTGAAAGCTTAAGTGAAAACAAAACAACCCACACATTTGTATTTTTGAAAAATAATCCCATTGTCTATTCTTCTTTTTTAATCATATTCTTTGAGTCCAAAACACCTGCCAATATGAGATATCTTGTCTCGAGTTTCATACAGACTAAAACTATGGTAACATCATTGTCAATTCCTATCACTTTCTTTCTCTGAATAGCCAAACAAAATTTTAAGAAACACTGCACATTTTTAACTATTTTTTATGGTACTACTAACTGGTAAGAGGAAAAGAACAAAACTAACAAACATGAATTGAGTTTGAAATTCCATTAGTTTTTCATCATACAAATAATGTAGCAAAATAAATAAGAGACAGAATCACTCAAGTAAACCAATTCCATCTCACTACAGACAAAAAAATAAAAAATCTAAAAAAAACCCATACCATTAAATTAAAGGTTTTATTAACATACTAATAGAAATTCTACAAGTTTCTTTTTTGTTTTTAAAGAAGTTTATTCTTGTAAACTTTTTGCTTGCAAAGAATAACAAAGTTCAATGTTTATGTGGTCCTTAAAAACCGCACTTACTATAAATGGGAAAGCAAGAATTTATATTCAGATATTTTACATTATTTGGATTAATTCATGGGATAATTTGCCAATGCTGGATTTTAAATATTTTGGGAGTATATCATGCAAAGATTGGGCCACTCTCTAGTTTCTAGTTGCTGCTCTACTTACAATATTAAAAAAAAAAACTATTACCAAGCACCGAAAGTTTTAACACAAAACCGAATTGTAAACTGTTTTTAGAAATCGCTGAAGCCAAAATTTAGCAACACAACAACAAAAGCATTCAGCTTCGAGTATCAGTTTCGTATAACTCAGAAACCATTTCAGGGGGTGTTTTGCATGTAGTTGTGGTGTTTTTATCGTGCTTTTAATTAGGGTTTAGTATCGTTTTTAGCAGTTTTGAGTCGAGTTTCGTTAGGTTATTAGGTTGTTTTCTCATTTTGTTGTTTTTCATGTTTCTTTGAGTTTATACTTAATATATAAATGGGTTCAATTAATTTGTGGATGGGTGTGAGTTTTGCTAGATTTTAACAAGAAAGTGAAAAGAAGGTGAGACTGGACCTCGATGCAAGCCCAGGCTTGCCAGCGTGCGCCCGCGCGCAGCTGCCGAGCCTGCCGGGCACCTGCTGAGAGCTTCCGAGCGCCTGCCGAGAGCTGTGCACCACGCTTGTCGAAGCTGCTGAGTCCCGCGCACCACGTCCGACCATCCCTACCCAGACTATTTATCGATCGCCGACAAGTCGATCGACTGCACAACAGAGAGTTGCCGACCAGTCGGTCGACCACCGACTAGTCGATCGACTGAACAGCAGAGAGTTGCCACCAAAAGCTGTCGAGAGTTGTCGAGGCCGCCCGGCCATCCCAGCACATGCCCGCACCGAGCCTACCGAGTCCTACGCGCACCCACGTGCATGCAGTGCCCAGTGCCGAGCCAAGCTTGACCAATTCCGAGCCATATCGAGAACTGAGCCCAATCGAGCCATAAGGCTATCCAATGGTCTAGCAAGACCATTTTGGGTCAAAATTGGTCAAACATGGGATATTCAAGCTTTTAAGGATTTTTTGACCCATTTACCCTTAATAAAACCTAGTATAAATAGATAGTTCTCTCATAAGCTCCAAAGATTCACTCTCCACCCAACTCTTGAGTTTAGATTTAATTTCTCTCTCTAGTTCTTAAATTTAATTTCAAGAATTTTTCTTGGGTTTTTAAGATCAAGAAGAATTCAAGTCATCACTTGGATTTTATTTTGATTGTGATTTCATTCAAGTTTTTGAAATCTCTTTCTTGATTCAAGTAAGTTTTCCTTAATTTTATTCCTTGTTCTTCAATTTCAAGCTTGTTCTTCAAATTTATGCATTTTGCCTTAGCTCATAGATTTATTGTTAGATTTGTGATTTGGTTTATGGAATCTAGGTGAGTGACACACCTTGATCAAAGATCGGGTCTTAGATCCTTTTTATCTCAAGTATTTCATATGCTTTATTTTGGATTTTATTTTCGTGCATGGTTTTATGTTGAATCCTAGATCTACTCGTCGTTCCTTGTTATTTTTCGAAAAGATTTAAACTTTCATGTCAACTTTTATTGCTCTTTCTATTGGTGCTTTCGATTTTTGTTGATTGCTTTATATAGGATTTTATGATCATGCATGCATCGTTGTACCATAAGTTTTCATGCTTGTACCTTGTTTTTCTTTGCTTTTTATTGCTTATTTTGATTATTGCTTGCAATTTCAATATGGCACACGCATGAGGCATACGAAATACTTGCATTTACTTTTCATAGTTAGTCGTAATTTTTGTTTATTTTCATTTATTGTCATTTTTCTTTAATTTTCACAAGCTAAAAACCCATTGATTCATACTAGCAATTGAATTCCGATAATACCAAGCCATTAACCCCTTATATATTCATCACCACTAAAAGCCAATAAACAAAATGGTGCCATTGCGACTCGGCTTGGTTAAGATTTTCAATTTGCTTATAGTTTCTTTGTGTTTCTAGCTTTCTTTTATATTTAACTTTTTTTTCTTGAGTTTATGCATGTCAATTCACACATGAGCCTACGCAAAGACAACACATACATTTTTAATCCTTATGGCAAAGGGGATTACATTCCTAACATGGGAGGGCATGGTGCAAACCATGTTGGGAATGGGATGAATAGTTACGGTTTTGGCAGCTGGGAGGGCATGGTGCAAATCATGTTTTCAATGGTGTTAACGGCAATGGTTAACCCAACATGGGAGGGCATGGTGCAAACCATGTTGGGTATAGTGGCTTCATGGGCATGAATGTTCCATATGGTGGGTATGATGCTCCCAATCAATTCCCAAATATGTATAATGGCGGCTTTGTTAGTACGAATGGGAAGGTTAGTGGCCAATATCCGAATCCCGGTCCATATGGCGGTTATTGTGCTCCGAATCATTGTTTGAATATGTCTAATGGTGGCTTTGTGAGTCCAAATGGAAATGTGGGTGTCCAATATCCGAATCCCGGCCCGTATGGAAGTCCTCATACTTACAATTTCAATCATGCCCCGAGTGGTGACAACAATGCTCAAAATCCAGATCCGTACGTGTGGTTTGGAGGTGTGAGCTCCACCACCGACTCATAATCCTCTTTCTCATCCTAGCAACCGAATGCAACAAGATTTTAGTTATGACTATTCAAATGAGGGTGTTACTCCTCACGTGGGCCCATCTCGTCCGCCTATTTCGGTGACTGCTCCTACCCCATCTTCTGATCCGAATCTCTTGTTTATTATGCGACAGATGCAATCTTCTCCCATTACGTTGGCCTCGTTCGATGCTAGGTTCAATGCTTTTGAGACTATTCCCATTCGGTTAAACACTAACATGGAGCAACTAGCAAGCGATGTCAATATGTTAAATAAAGCTAATGAGGAAGAAAAATTGTCGAGCCAACCTTTGCATCCTCTTGCGATCACAGAACTTGGAAGTGGTGGGTTAATTGATAATACGGTTGTCCCACCATCCGACTAGGAACTGGTTTCTATTCCGAGTGTTCATACCCCTCTTGATTCCACCCCTGTGAGCCCCACTATGGCAAAGGCACTTCCCGATGGCCTACACAAGTCTTCGAACCCGTACAAGGAACCAACCTCTAAAGCCCCTATGCTTTCTCCATTAATCATATCTTATGAGGATTTCTTACATATGGACGTGATCCAAGAGTTGGTCGAACAAGTTTATATGGAGGAAAAGAGCATTGAGGAAGAGTTCGATCTGGGGGCTTGTGTTAAAGGTTGTGGTAAGGATGATAAGCCCCTTGATCGTAACGACGATTCATTTATTTTTCAATGTGCCCAAGATTTGAGTAAGAGAGATTGTGTATTTATCGTTGAAGGCAACGACAAACTTTTGGAAGGGGAGGTGGAGATTGTTGGTGATAGGTTGTAAGTCTAACCCATCGATAAGCTTGAAGATTATCTTGAGGGGATCGGTGAATTATTTGAGTTAATTCCCAATGAGGTTGAGAGGAGGCACAAGCCCGAGATTAAGCCTCCCCCATCTCACCTCAAGTATGCCTATTCGAAGGAAGAGGAGAGCAAACCGATTATTGTCTTTGCCAATTCGAATCGAAAAGAAGAGGAAAGGTCGATTGAAGTGCTTGAAGTTCATACGAGTGTTATTGGTTGGAGTCTTGGGGGATATTATGGGAATTACCCCTTCAACTTGCATGCATAAGATCAATTTGGAGGATGACGCCAAACCTTCTCGAGAATTCCAAAGGCGTTTGAATCCAAATCTTAAAGAGATAGTGAAGGACGAGATATTGAAGTGGTTGGAGGAAGTCTTGGTTTTCAAAATTGCCAATAGTGAGTAGGTGAGTCCCGTTCACATGGTACCAAAGAAGAGTGGCATATCTATTGTATAGGATGGAAAGGGAGAGTTATTGGCCACAAGGGCTACAATGGGATGGAGGATGTGTATCGATTTTAAGAAGTTAAATGGGTCCACCAAGAAAATTCATTTCCCTCCCCCGTTTATCGACCAAGTGTTGGATAAGCAATCCGGCCATTATTCCTATCGTTTCTTCGATGAGTTGTTGGGTCACTTTAAAACCACAATTCCACCTGAAGATCTACCCAAGATGACTTTTACTTGCCCGTTCGGAACGTTTTCTTCTCGAAGAATACCATTGGGCTATGCAATGCCCCGGAAACATTTCAATGATTGGATCCTCCCATCTCGACTTCACCATGACCAAGAAGGGAGTTTGTCAAGCTAATAACATTAAACAAGCACTTCTTGGGAGGCAACCCATGTTCTTTTCATTTATTTCTTTTATTTTTATATTTCTTTCTTTCTTGCCTTCTTATTATATAAAAATCAAAAAAATATTCAAAAAATTGTGTTGTCTTTTGGTTCGTTTTAGCCCTTGGTTTTGTTTTGTTTTGATTTATTTTCTTGTGTTTTTGACTTTGTGTGATTTTCTTTTATAGTGTGTTGTTTTTCCGACTTCAACCTTGGTCGATTTGATAAGTTAGTAGCGTTCATGGAGCTGGGAGAAACAATCCATGCTCGATTTTCGCTTGGATTGCTTGGATGCTTAAGTGGACTCCACCGAGCTTGACCCAAACTCGCTCGGTTAAGGAAGCTTCTATCTCACCCTCCTTTTTACTTGATTTTCATTAAAATGCAATGAGGATATTGTATGGTTTAAGTGTAGGGTGGGTAGGTGGTTAGGATCCGGGTTTCACAAAGCATGATTTGTCTTTCTTAACTCGAGCCTTGGCGAAGTGACGCATTCTTGGCGAAGTGACGCATACTAATTGCACATTTATATGGTTGAGTCATTTTTGTGTCTTGTGTGTGTTATTATATTGTTAAGCAATCTCCACATGCTTGGAAGTTTAAATAGTTTACTTGTCGGATTTTTACATGTTTATGCCCTCTTGTGTAAGGAGTTGAATTTTTGTATTTCGTCCAAAGCCCGCCTACACACGCGCACACACACACACACACACACACACACACACACACACACACACACACACACACACACATATAGTTATATATATATATATATATAGTTATATATATATATATATATATATAATCAACATTTACTTGTGAAAAGATTGCAAAGTTCTAAAAGCTCTTTTGATTTTGTTTTCCAAAATCTGGTTCAAACTAGTGAGTAGCCTTGTGTGAATTATCGGTGTTGCTTGTATTTTTAAGGAAATTGCATTGAGGAGGCTTTATTTTGCTTGTACATGATTGAATTTGGAAATGACCTCGAGGCACACATATCACCTTTATTATGACCATATCCAAATATATAAGGTACTTAAAAATCTAAAATGAGCTACACCCCGTTTCTTGTTAGCCAAACTCGATTTTAGCTCTTATATCTTCATAAATTGTGAGGTGAAAGTGTATGTTGTTAGTTGACTAGAAATATGTGGGAAATCAATTGTGGGTTATGGGTTTTGAGTTTCTTACAAAAAAGAAAAAAGAGAGAGAGAGAGAGAGAGAGAGAGAGAAAATGGAAAGAAACAAAAAAAAGAGAGAAATAAACTCCAACACAAATCACAAAAAGTGATAATGCGTGCGTTCGAATGAAAGACTAATGTTTAAAAATGCTAAGTTTAGTAAAAAGAAGCAAATTCAAGAAGCTTCTAAGAGTTGTGAAATAAAAGTCGGAAAAATGTGTGAAGGTACAAAAGGGTTTCGAATGAAAGTTTGGTAATTTGGGAGGGTGAAGAAATCATAAGCTTCGGGTTCTAGAAGTTAGGATTTTGTGTGTTATTGATCACGTTTTGACCGTTTGTTAGCTACTATATCCATATATTCCACACCTTACCAAAGAGCCAACATTACAACCCGAAATAAAGACCTCTTTTGATTCTTGTTTGGTCATGCACAATGGGTGATTTTGAGTTTCTAATTTTTGAAATCTTGACTAGGTGCATGCATTATCCGATTTGAGCGTATACACGTCCCATACAACAAACACTCGAGTGAATTGAGCGAACACCCTCAAAATTCCATTAGAGAGGAAGTCATCGATTTCATTTTTATTTGAGAAAGAGTAATACGAGCAATGCTTGGCGATAACGAGTTTATGTTGATACTTTTATCATTCTCATAAAGATAAGCACAATGATTCTTGTTTTTACATAATGTTCATTGCATGTACATTCTCGAATCTTTTAGTTGTTCGAGTACGAACAAACCGATAAGTGTGGGGTGGTTGTTTTGCATGTAATTGTGGTATTTTTCTCATTCTTTTAATTAGGGTTTAGTGTCATTTTAAGTAGTTTTGAGTCGAGTTTCGTTAGTGAATCGAACTTTTTCGCGTTTAAAATTTAAAAAGCTAAAGCTCGTCCGCAAGAGAACGGAGCTATTGTATGCGATAAGTTGATCCGAGTCGAATCACGAGGAATTGCAATCGGCGTCGATAAATATTTGTTCACGATTTTTATAATTAAACACACGATCCATTTTGGTTGAAGGATTCTACAACTACGAATTAAAAAACGAGCATGCAATTATTAAAAACCTAATTAACCAATTAAACCCAATTGAAAGCATAAAAATTCAGATATTAAAAACGAGAAGCATCATTATTAAACTAGCAAATCGAAAAACACTTGAATTACTAAACTAACATAGTCAAACTAGCAAACTAATTAAGAAAGCAGGAAATTCAACTTACAGTTCATGAAAATCTGCTGCAAACGATCAAGCTTCAGCAACAAACGATGACAAGTAACGACGGTGAACGTAAAAATGAGACTCCGATGCAATCTTCGAACGAAATCTTCAAATTTGATGTGAAATGGGGAGAGTAATATATTACTAAGTGTTCTGGACCTTGCCCCCATGATGTCTGATCATTAAAATGATAAATCAACCGGTATTTATAGATTTATTCAAAAATAACCGCTCAACTGCCGGAGCGTCGACGGTGCATCGGTCGACGTGAGCCAGGCTACACGCGTCGACCAGGCAGAGCGTCGATCGACGGAGATAGGATCGACGCTTTAGAAGCTATGCGTCGATCGACGGAGTTAGGATCGACGCTTCAGAACATTTGCGTCGACGGTGCATCGGTCGACGAGGGCGTCTTCTGGCGGCAAGAATCGGACAGCGTCGACAGTGCGTCGACCGACGGGGCTAGGATCGACCCTTCAGAAGCTACGCGTCGACCTAGAGTCGATTGACGCAAGCAGTACTCGGCGTCGATGCGGGCGCTGCAATGCGGCGCC
Source organism: Phtheirospermum japonicum (assembly GCA_014905375.1). Taxonomy (NCBI): domain Eukaryota; kingdom Viridiplantae; phylum Streptophyta; class Magnoliopsida; order Lamiales; family Orobanchaceae; genus Phtheirospermum; species Phtheirospermum japonicum. Next base: position 224,390 of record BMAC01000084.1, on the reverse strand, counting down.
TGCAGGGCTTCGGCTCGTCGCTCGTCCTGTTTTCCTCGTTTTGAGCTGAAATATTAAAATTAAGCAAAGTTAGATTATTTCATACAAAATAAAGTAAAAACACATTAAATACCATAAGAAATGAAAAACATAAAAAAGGAAGAAAAACGATAAAAAGATAAACCTAAAACACGTAAAAGCACATAACACAAGATGCAAAAACACACGAAAATCACACACAAATATGCACAAATCAACTCCCCCACACTTAGCTTTTTGCTTGTCCTCAAGCAAAATCTAATCTAGACGTAGACAAGAAAAATCTAATTACATAATGACTTAATGACTAATGCATCCATATGATTCAAGAAGTTAATGCATTAAATCGACTAGAAACTCAACTAAAAGGACGACACKATAACGTTGAGATAAGAGATTTAGACTAGCTTCCGAACACCTAAAAGTAACGAGTTGACCTCCATGTACGTCATCCATCCATGCCTCGGCTAAAGTCTATCCCTGTTCAAACCGCCAAATCGTCACCCGACTAGCCCAGTCATCTATACACCTCTTTAACAAAACAATCTACGAAAAACAAAAACAAAAGCTTAACTTGTACAAGGATTTCTCTTCTTGTACCTATTCTTTCCTTTTATTTTCCTTTTCTTTTTATTTTTCTTTTCTTTTTCTTCTTTTTTAAATAAGTACCCATAAGGATGAGGTACAAAACAAGCATAATATATATACATCAAAAGTGAGAGTACATTGACTCCGACCTTACGTTGCTAAGCGCAACTGATAATATTTTTCAACTTTGCACGTGGAGTTTTAACGTCTCCAAAATAAAAACAAAAATTACATAAAATCCTATAGAGGGTATTGGAAAACGGGGCTAGTAGAGAGTATTCGACTCTTAAGAACGAAACAAAAATAGAACAAAAGATGAGACACTTCATAAACTATTTACACTTCATTCCCCACAATTACACTATTGTTCGATCGAAAGTCTAAATATCCTAACCAAAGCATCTAACCACGTCACTTCGTCAAGGTTCCAGTCAATATCAATACACACAACTCAAATCAACCACAAACAAGCATAGAAACAATTACCAACCAAAGGACAACCCCCCCCCCCACACTTAGCTCATACAATGTCCACATTGTATAAAATGAAACATTAAGCAAAGGAAGAGAAAGAGAGACGTCCCTGAATTCATGCTTGTGGTAAAGAGTTGTGCCGAAAACCATCCACAGGCCTTAATAATGAAGGGAACCTGAAATAACAACAAACAACAAAACACACAAAACATAATAAGTCGAAAGACTTGGGTTGCCTCCCAAGAAGAGCTTGTTTAACGTCACTAAGCTTGACGAAGTCTCCCCTCTATGCCAAACAAGGGTCAACGAGAGTCACAATCTCCTTTTGTTGAAGCAATTTACGAACCTTGAAAATACGGCTTCACACGATGGCCATTCACTTGAAAACTTTCTTTGGTCGTCTCATTTACCAAACGCATGGCTCCATATGGGAAAACTTCGGTAACGAGGAATGGGCCACTCCAACGTGATTTGAGCTTCCCAGGAAATAAACGGAGGCGAGAATTAAACAACAGCACCTGCATGCCAACTCGGATATCCTTGTGAATAATCTTCTTGTCGTGATAAGCCTTAACCTTCTTTTTGTAGATGTCCGCGTTGTCGTAAGCCTCATTTTGAATTTCATCGAGTTCCTCCAATTGCACTCCTCGCTGATTACCAGCTTGTACCAAGTCAAGATTCACTGCACGAATCGCCCAATATGCCCGATGCTCCATTTCCACCGGAAGATGACATGCTTTACCAAAAACCATTCGATAAGGGCTAGTTCCAAAAACATTTTTGTACGCCGTTCGATAAGCCCATAAAGCATCAACAAGCTTAGCCGACCAATCCTTACGACTCGGCTGAATGGTTTTTTCTAGAATTACCTTGATTTGTCTATTACTCGTCTCCACTTGGCCCGACGTTTGTGGATGGTATGCCGTGGCCACTTTGTGATTCACCCCAAATTTGGTGATCAATCTCTCAAAAGAGCGGTTACAAAAATGCGCACCCCCATCACTAATGATCGCACGTGGAAAGCCTAACCTACCAAAAACATGCTCCTGAATGAATTTGAGCACGACTCTTGCATCACACGTCCTCGTGGGAATAGCCTTGATCCACTTGGACACATAGTCAACGACAACCAATATACATTCATAACCGAATGATGCCAGAAATGGTCCCATAAAATCGATGCCCCACACATCGAAAATCTCCACGACTAAATTACTTGTTTGCGGCATCTCATCACGTTTGTCAATGTTTCCCAAGCGCTGGCATCGATCACATGTCTGAACGAACTCATGCGCATCTCTAAATAGCCTAGGCCAATAAAACCCGGATTGGAGGACCTTGTAAGCCGTCTTCTGACCTCCAAAATGGCCTCCGCACTGCTAATCATGACAAAACGAGAGAATACTCTGTTGTTCTTCCTCGGGGATGCATCTTCAAATAAGTCCATCTTTCCCAAACCGAAATAGGAACGGGTCATCCCAAAAATAATCCCTACAGTTAAAAAGAAATCTCTTCCTCCCTTGGAAGGATAAACTAGCACTCAAGTAGCCACAAGCAAGAAAGTTAACAATATCCTCAAACCATGGAGTATTAAACGAAGAAATAGCACATGTTAATTCATATGGAAAAACATCATTCAAACAACCAAATTCACACACTCCCTCTCTATCTAGTCGGGACAAATGGTCCGCAACCACATTTTCACAACCTTTACGATCTTTTATTTCAACATCAAACTCTTGTAACAAAAGTATCTAACGAATCAAACGCGGCTTGCTTTGTGTTTTATTAAAAAGATAACGAAGAGCCACGTGATCACTATGGACGACCACTTTTGAACCAATAATATAGGATCGAAACTTTTTCAAAGAAAATACCACAGCCAAAAGTTCTTTCTCGGTGGTTGTATAGTTCCTTTGAGCCTCGTTTAACATAAGACTCGAGTAGTAAATGACTCGAAGGAGACTATCTATACGTTGACCCAAAACGGCCCCCACGGCGTCATTTGATGCATCACACATAATTTCAAAGGGAAGGGACCAGTTTAGGGCAACGACCACTGGAGCCGTGGTTAACTTTTTCTTAAGAAAATTGAAAGCATTTAAGCATGATTCGTCAAAAACAAATGGAACACCACTACTTAACAAATGACAAAGCAGGCGACTAATTTTGGAAAAATCCTTAATAAATCGCCGGTAGAAGCCCGCATGTCCAATAAAACTACGAATACCCTTAACATTCGTGGGAGGAGGAAAACTTTCAATAACATCAACTTTGGCCTTATCGACCTCCAAACCATGACTCGACACAACATGACCAAGTACAATACCACTTCTAWCCRTRAAATRWCTTTTTTCCCAACTTAACGTTAAATGACTATCTACACATCGTTCAAGCACCTTAGACAAATTCTCAAGACATGAAGCAAAAGAAGAGCCAAAAACCAAAAAGTCATCCAAGAATACCTCAAGATAGTCGTCTATCATGTCAGTGAAGATGGAAAGCATGCAGCGTTGGAAAGTCGCCGGTGCATTGCATAGTCCAAAAGGCATCCTCCGGAAAGCGAAGGCTCCAAAAGGACAAGTAAACGTTGTCTTCTTCTGATCTTCCGGTGCTATGGAAACTTGATAATATCCAGACAACCCATCTAAAAAGCAATAGTATTGGTGTCCGACCAACTTGTCAAGTAACTGGTCGATGAAGGGAAGTGGAAAATGATCTTTCCGTGTGGCGGCATTTAGCTTTCAGAAGTCGATACACATCTGCCATCCCGTAGTCAATCGTGTTGGTACAATTTCCCCTTTTTCATTCTCGATGATCGTAATCTCGCCCTTTTTTGGTACAACATGGACGGGGCTCACTCATTCGCTATCGGGTGCAGTGAAGATGATCCCTTTGTCGATCAACTTAAAAATCTCCTTCTTCACAACCTCCATCAAAGTAGGGTTTAAACGGCGCTGATCCTCTCGAACTGGCTTTGCACCATCTTCTAGCACAATGTGATGCATGCATGTGGCCGGGCTAATTCCTTTGATATCCCCCAAACTCCAACCAATTGCTCCTTGAAATCTTTTAAGAACTTTGATCAAAGCATCTTCTTCTTCTTGTGTCAACTCGGCAAACATAATCACCGGCTTCTTTTCACCCTCTTCAAGATAGACGTACTTGAGATGATTTGGAAGTGGCTTAAGCTCGGATTTTGGTTCGCTATCCGATTTCTCCTCAGCAATCTCAAAAAGGTTAATTATGCCCTCGGAAATTTGCTCGGACCAATTATCCTCCTCGGACTCATCTTCAAACTCAGTTTGTACGATTGGCTCGATGGCATCAACAAACGAACAATCTGCATTCATTGACGACGATGGGGTAGCGTGAAGATCATGAATGGAAAATGTGACCGACTCATCCAAAACGGACAAAGTCATGCTTCCGTTCTTCACGTCAATCAAAGTATTTGTCGTAGCCATGAAAGGTTGTCCCAACAAAATCATATGCTCCCGGTTATCATCTTGAACATCTCCTACATCAAGAATCACAAAGTCAACAGACACAATTAAACTCCCGAGTTGCACCAACACGTCTTCAACAATTCCTCACTGGTAACGAACCGAACGGTCGACTAGTTTGAGTTTCATCCTCGTCGGCTTGAGTGTACCTAAGTCAAACTGCTCAAAAATAGACGAAGGCATCAAATTGATTCCCGCCCCAAGTTCAAGCATTCCCCGAGTTTCTTTACCATTTCCCAAAGTGATTTTAATACAGAAACTCCCAGGGTTACTATCCTTAGGGGGAAGGGTATTTCATAAGATTACGCTCGCCGCATTTGAAATACAAACTTTTTCATTTTTGGAAATTTTCTTTTTTTGGATGCCAAGTCTTTGAAAAACTTGACATATGCGGGAACGTTTCTTATAACATCGAGCAAAGGTAAATTAACGTTAACCTTAGAAAGCATATTATAAAGATCAAGATATTGCTTATCTTTCTTTTCCCCTTGAAGACGACTTGGAAAAGGAATGGGAGGCCGATACGGATTAGAGGCCTTGTGAAGAGTCTTCTTAGGCTCGACGTCTTTTTAAACATGATCTGGTGACTTGGTAATGGTTTCCTTGACTTCATCCTCATTTAGGTTGCTGTTTTCGCCATTAGAGATATCATCGGGATATGCAACTTTATTATCCACAACATGACCACTCCGAAGCACTGTGACTACTTGGGCTTGTGAGGATTGGCTTGGTAACTTCCCTTGCTCGTTCTTTCCCACTTGCTTGGCGAGTTGGCCAAGAGCCGTTTCAAGCTTATCCATCCGTTTGTCAGCACGTAGCAAATTTAGCTCAGTGCATTGGAAATTTGAGTCAGTGCGTTGCATAAACGTACGCAAAGTCTCTTCGAGTGATGGTGAAACAGGTGCTTGGGTTGGTGGTGGTGGAGACAAAGGTACTTGAACTTGCCCCTGCGGATGTGGAGGAAATGGTACTTGACCTTGTCCTTGCGGTTGTGATTGTTGCATTGGTCGAGTTGAGAATGAAAATTGACCCTGTCCCCATTGTTGTTGATATGGTTATTAGGAAATAAAGTTATTTTGTGGCCTTTGGTTCGGTATCGGATTCGCTGCATTAGAATTGACCATGAGAATTTTGGATGATCTCTCCACCAATTAGGTTTATTGTTGCGTGAGTTATAGTTTTGATACCCCTGCCCGGCTTGATTCGCTTGATAACCTTGAATAGCGAGTGCTTGTTCATTGGTTCCATCAACCTGTTCGAACACTACTTGACTTAAATTCGCGCCATGTCCACACACACCACAAATTCCACACGTTTCTTGTGAAGAAGAAATGCCTTGAGATAAAAGCGTGTTTTGAGTTTGCAAAGAGGCCACCTGCCTCGTTTACTCATCAAGTCTATAGGAATCGTCATGTGCCATCTCGATCTCATGTACAGCTACCTTCTTCGATCGCGAGCTTTTCTGTTGAGAATTGTAACTTATCGACTCGCAAATGTCCCATACTTCTTGAGCGGTACGTGATCCAATCTCTCCCCCTGCTGCATTGTCCACCATATACTGAAATGTAAGAATAAGCCCATCATAAAAGAATTGATTAACAAGCTCGGGTGGATAATGATGATATGGACATTGTGTCAACAATTCTTTAAAACGTTCCCAAGCTTCGTGGAACGTTTCATTTTCTATCTGGTTGAATGACGCTATCTTTACTCGGAGTTGAGCCGTCGTTTGATTTGAGAAATATTTCCCCATGAAGCGATCGTACACCATATCCCAATTTGTAAGAGATTCGGGCTCCAATGACAAAAACCAAGTCTCCGCCTTATCCTTTAACGTATACGGAAAACATCTCATCTTCAACTGATCTTCATTAAGCCCTTGCAATGGAAACGTTTGGATAATTGAGTAAAATTTCAGAATGAAGGTTATGGGATCCTCATGTAAACGCTCGCAGAAAGAAGACAAAAGATTGAAATGAATGGAATTTAGCTCATAATCTCGGGCCGCTGGTCCTAGACGAATGCACGATGTAGATGGACCGATCACGGGTCAAGAAAATTCACGCATACGAGCTGGTTGGGGCTCATGTTGATGGAACGGCCTGTTAAATGGTACGTACGGTCCTCAAGGATGAAATTGTTGTTGTTGATGAAAGTAATAAGGCATTTGTTGTTGATTCAGTTGCATGCCTTGATTGTTAACATGATGATTGAACTGGTCTTGATTAAACGGTGGTGGATTGGGTATATTGTTCTGTTCATCTCAAGTTTTTGGCTGATTTGGTTCCGAAGTATTTGTTCCAGATGAAGCCATTGATGATTCATCTATTAACATCAGTCGTGCTCGATTCACCCGTTGAATGTTGTCGACTAAAGGTACTACTTCTCCACCCAAGGACCTACGTCCTTGCATTCACTAACAAACAAATTAAAACAGTCGAGACAAAATAATAAAAACTAACACAAACTAAACTAAACATATACGAACAAACATTTTTTGACAGCCTTTGTCAATTCCCCGGCAACGGCACCAAATTTTGAATCAAACTTTTTCGCGTTTAAAATTTAAAAAGCTAAAGCTTGTCCGCAAGAGAACGGAGCTATTGTATGCGATAATTTGACCTGAGTCGAATCACGAGGAATTGCAATCGGCGTCGATAAATGTTTGTTCATAATTTTTATAATTAAACACAAGATCCATTTTGGTTGAAGGATTCTACAACTACGAATTCAAAAACGAGCATGCAATTATTAAAAACCTAATTAACCAGTTAAACCCAATTGAAAGCATAAAAATTCAGATATTAAAAACGAGAAGCATCATTATTAAACTAGCAAATCGAAAACACTTGAATTACTAAACTAACATAGTCAAACTAGCAAACTAATTAAGAAACGTACAACTTATGAAAATTAAGTTCAAGCCAAATTAGAAAAAGCAGGAAATTCAACTTATAGTTCATGAAAATCTGCAGCAAACGATCAAGCTTCAGCAACAAACGATGACAAGTAACGACGGTGAACGTAGAAATGAGCCTCTGATGCAATCTTCAAACGAAATCTTCAAATATGATGTGAAATGGGGAGAGTAATATATTTCTAAGTGTTCTGGACCTTGCCCCCACGAAGTCTGATCATTAAAATGATAAATCAACCGGTATTTATAGATTTCTTCAAAAATAACTGCTCAACCGCCGGAGCATCGGTCGACGCGAGCCAGGCTGCACGCGTCGACCAGGCAGAGCGTCGATCGACGGAGATAGGATCGACGCTTCAGAAGCTATGCGTTGACCATTGCGTCGATCGACGGAGTTAGGATCGACGCTTCAGAACATTTGCGTCGACGGTGCGTCGGTCGACGCGGGCGTCTTCTGGCGGCAAGACTCGGACAGCGTCGACAGTGCGTCAACCGAAGGGGCTAGGATCGACGCTTCAGAAGATACGCATCGACCTAGAGGTGATCGACGCAAGAGGTACTCGACATCGACGCGGGCGCTGCAATGCGGCGCCTGCAGGGCTTCGGCTCGTCACTCGTCCTGTTTTCTTTGTTTTGAGCTGAAATATTAAAATTAAGCAAAGTTAGATTATTTCATACAAAATAAAGTAAAAACACATTAAACACCATAAGAAACGAAAAACATAATAAAAAGGAAGAAAACCGATAAAAAGATAAACCTAAAACACGTAAAAGCACATAACACACGATGCAAAACACACGAAAATCACACACAAATATGTACAAATCAGTTAGGTTATTAGGTTGTTTTCTCGTTTTGTTATTTTTCGTGTTTTTTTTGAATTTATACTTAATATGGCTAAATGAGTTCAATCAATTTGTGGATGGGTGTGATTTTTGCTAGATTTTAACAAGGAAGTGAAAATGAGGTGAGATTGGACCTTGACACAAGCCAAGGGTGCTGGCGCATGCCCGCGCTCAGTTGTCGAGCGCTGCCGAGCGCGTCCACGTGCAGTTGCCAAGCCTTCCGGGCAC
>BMAC01000084.1:138420-208376 GCA_014905375.1 Phtheirospermum japonicum | reverse complement strand
CTGGCACCTGGACCAGCGCCTTGCCGGTCGTCTCCGCCGGTGCCGTAAGGTACATGCCCGTTCATGTTTATATATATATATATATACGATATATATGATATATGTGCAGGATGTTGTATATATTAGATATATACATGCAGTTTGATTACATATGCATGCTTATGGAGTATATATGGGTGCTGAATAATGCATGCTTATATGTTAAAGAGGTTATATATATGTATTAATGAGTTTGACATGTGTACTGTATATGCGAAGTATACATGTGTTTGTTTGAGTATAAATGTATGCTCTAATATATATAATATATAAAGCTTGTTTGCATGTGTATAATATATGTGATATTGTTTGCATGTTGATTTATATATAAATATTATATGCGTGCATTATATTACATGTGTGTGCATGTATGCAGAATGTAAACATGAATATTATATATATATATTTGTTGTATGAGTGTTCATCATTAATATATAATATATATATAATTGTTATATATATATGTGATTAATATATTAAATAGAAACCGATCATACTTATTTGATTTTACAAATAGTGAATACAAAGATTGACCACCTGATCCGCAGTACCCACCACCACAACATGCTCAAGCACCATTGTCACCACCCCAAAACAATTTCCATACACAAGGGCAGGTGTCCACGACAGTACAATCAACTGATCAGCTATTGGTTTGGCATCAAAACTAAGTGGCCGAGACGCTCAGCAATAGAGAGGGACTTGCAATAGTGAATACAAAGATTGACACCCTCTCCAATATAGTACAAGATCTTGTCAAAAATATGTAAAGAATGGATAGGACGATAGGACAACTGGCGACCGACATTGCGAGATCAAATAACGAGAAGGGTAAACTTCCAAGCTAGGCAGAACAAGCATCGGCGGTTCATATTCTTCGCAGTGGAAAAAAGGTTGACAATGGGATAGTGAATCAAGATGAGGAAGTCGAGGAAAATACAAAGGAAGATGATTCTAAACCAATTGATCAACTTCATAAGTCTTCCAATAGATATGTTCCTGGTTCCTTAAAAGGGACAATTCCGAATGGTACCGTTACCTATGACGATGTTCCTTCACCATCACTGCCCAAGCAATTGCCAACACAAATCAAAGATGTTGTTCCTTTCCCAAGTCGTTTGCGTCCTGCTAAAGAAAACAAAAGATTTATGGAACTTTACAATCTATTAAAGGACGTCAATATTAACTTACTGCTCTTAGATTTGATCAAAATAATGACGACCTACGTGAAGTTTTTCAAGGAACTCGCGTCAAGGGAGATACGTTTAACTACACATCAGCATATAGCATTGACGAAGGAAGTGAGTGCAGTTTTTAAGAAACCATTGCCACCGAAGGAACAAGACCTGGAAGTTTTTGCATTACTATTTCCCTGGCCAATGGACAAACAGCAAAGGGAATGTTGGATCTTAGGGCTGGTATTAACCTAATGCCGTACTCGCTTTATCAGGAATTTGATCTAGGAGCACTGAAACCAACTACTATACGACTGCAGTTAGCCGACCGTTCGATTCGGCAGCCTTTGGGAATTATTGAAGATGTTTTAGTGCAGGTTGGAGAGTTAGTGATACCAGTCAATTTCATAATTTTGGACATTGGCGAGGTACCGGTTGAGAGCAAAGAGCACACCATTCTGGTTGGACGCCCGTTTATGTCTACTTCCCATACCTTGATCGACGTTCACAAAGGAAGGATGACAATGACAGTTTTAGGTAAATTAGTGACATTCTCCCTTAAGGATATTCAAAACACTCCCATCCCTGCTATGAAAGATGATTTGTCATTCTTTGATCCCATTGCATCTTGCGTCCACGAGCTTAAAGGAATCACAGTTTTAGATGACTTAGGCGATGCGGACGACACCGACTTCTTAAGGAGGGTGGCAGATTTATTAGAAGTTGATCTGAGTAAAATCACTGAAGAATTCGAAAATTTTGAAGATCTTGACAACGAGCTGTATGAAATAGCTAATGCACCTGAGCTCGAGCTTAAAGTGGAGTTAAAACCACTACCAAGCCATCTGAAATATGTTTTTCTCGAGCCTGGCAACCAAAAGCCTGTCATTATATATTCTGGGTTAGAAGAGCATGAAGAAAAAGAATTAACGACGGTGCTAAGCAAAAACAAGGAAGCCATAGGATGGAGTATCAGCGACATAAAAGGTATTAGTCCCGCCATTTGCATGCACCGAATAGAGTTAGAACCGGATGCAAGACCAGTATGAAACAGCCAGCGTAGATTGACGCCGACATTATATGAAGTGGTCAAGAAAGAGATTCTTAAGTTGAAAGATGAAGGGATTATTTACGCAGTTTCTGATAGTAAATGGGTGAGACCGGTTCATATAGTACCCAAAAAGGGCGGCATCACCATAATTGAAAATGATAAAGGCGAAGTTGTCCCAACCTGACTGACCACGGGATGGCGAATGTGTATTGATTATAGAAAGCTAAACGCAGCAACAAGGAAGGATCACTTTCCATTACCATTTTTTGACCAACTTTTCGACAAACTGGCCGGGCACGAATTCTACTATTTCTTGGATGGCCTGTCTGGTTACTATCAAGTGGCTATAGACCCGGAGGACCAAAGCAAGACTACCTTCACATGCCTTTTTGGCACTTTTGCATTCCGGAGGATGCCGTTTGGTCTATGCAATGCTCTAGCAACTTTTCAAAGGAGTATGCTTTCCATCTTTACTGATTTTATTGATGACTTTTTAGAAGTGTTTATGGATGACTTTTCTATTTTCGGTAATTCATTTGAAAGTTGTCTAGCTAATTTGACTAAAGTATTAGAATGTTGCATGGAGAAGAATCTTACATTGAGCTGGGAGAAATCCCATTTTATGGTTAAAAGTGGCACTTTGCTTGATCATGTTGTTTCTAGTAGAGGGTTGGAGGTAGATAAGGCGAAAATTGACATTATTGAAACTCTCCCCCACCCCCCCCCCCCACCCCCTCGTGATGTTAAAGGAGTCCGGAGTTTTCTTGGGCATGCAGGATTTTATAGGCGTTTTATTAAAGATTTTTCGAAAATTAGTCACCCACTTTGTCAATTGTTAGCTCAAGATACTCCATTCGTATTTGATGAAGCTTGTATGAATGCATTCAAAACTCTTAAGGAAAAACTTACATCAGCACCAGTTGTTGTTGCTCCTGATTGGACCCTACCATTTGAAATAATGTGTGATGCATCTAACGAAGCTGTAGGGTCTGTTCTAGGACAGCGGGTCGATAAGTTGCTTAGGGTTATTTACTATGCGAGTTATATGCGTAATGATGCCCAACGTAACTATACAACTACTGAAAAGGAACTGTTAGCAGTCGTTTTCTCTTTAGATAAATTTCGATCTTATATTGTGGGAGCTAGATTATTCGTGCATACTGATCATGCTTCATTGCGACATTTATTTGCTAAGCCACAAAGTGAACCACGTTTGATTCGTTGGATTTTGTTATTACAAGAATTTGACGTAGAAATTAAGGATAGACGTGGCTGTGAAAATGTTGTAGCTGATCACCTGTCTAGGATGTTAACTGGAAATAATGAGCAAGGCATGATTGATGATTTATTTCCATATGAAAATGCTTATGCTCTTAATGCTTCTATTACTCCTTGGTATGCGGATATCGTGAATTACCTTGCTTGTAATATTGTACCTGATCACTTGAACTAACAAGAGAGATAAATGTTTTTGCATAAATGCAGGAGCTACTTCTGGGATGACCCCTTCGTGTTTAAAAGATGCAAGGATGGACTAAACAGGCGTTGTGTTCCAGATGATGAAAAGATGAGCATTATTCACTTCTTCCACGACCTTGGAGGATATTTTGGAGCACAGAAAACGGCTTTCGAAATCCTTTTGGCTGGTTTTTATTGGCCAACCCTGTTGGCTGATGTTTATGAATATTGCAAGAACTGCGACAATTGTCAAAGAACATGGAACATAGGGAAGCGAGATGAGATGCCTCTAGTACCAAATCAAGTAGTGGAGATTTTCAACGTGTGGGGAATAGACTTTATGGGCCCATTTCCAAAGAGCGGCGATTTTGAGTACATCTTAGTAGGCGTTGATTACATGTCCAAGTGGGTGGAAGTTATCCCAAGACGCAGGGCTAATGCAAACATCGTTTTGAAATTTCTGAAAGAGAACATTTTTGGTAGGTTTGGAGTCCCTAGAACGATAATAAGTGATGGAGGTAGTCACTTCTGCAATAGAGCATTTGAAAGATTGATGAATAAGTGCGGAGTACGACAAAGGTGGCTACCCCTTACCATCCTCAAACCTTCGGTCAAGTTGAAACAAGCAACCGCCAATTGAAGAGAGTTTTAGAAAAGACAGTAGGCCCGAATAGGAAGGACTGGGCCACAAAACTGGTGGACGCACTGTGGGCTTATAGAACTGCATACAAAACAGTGCTTGGATTAACCCCTTTTCAGCTAGTTTACGAGAAGGCGTGCCACTTACCGGTTGAGCTAGAGCATAGAGCTAGTTGGGCAGTCCGGAAACTCAACATGGACCATGGAGAAGCAGGCGAATATCGGAAACTGGAGCTAACTCATCTTGAAGAAATGAGGAATGAAGCATATGAATGCGCCTGGAGACAGAAACTTGCTATGAAAAAGTGTCACGATCGCCATATCATTGACAAGAATTTAGAAGTGGGTAAGTTAGCTTTACTTTACAACTCACGGTTGAAACTGTTTCCAGGAAAGTTGAAGTCGAGAAGGAGCGGACCATTCGTGATCAAGGAACTAAACGACTTTGGAGAAGTCACTCTTTATGACAAAAAGAAAGACTTGAATTTTAAGGTTAATGGCCATCGAGTGAAGCTTTGCGGTGAAGGGATGGAATGGAATAAGGATCGTGAAGTGGTGGAGCTCGTAGATCCACCTTCTACAAAAGATTAACTTCTAGAAATGCGTCAAGCAAGCGACGTTAAAAGTTTCACTTCTTGGGAGGCAACCCAAGCGTTTGCTTTTCTCTTTATTTAGTTTCTTTATTTTATTCTCTTTTATTTTGTAGTTTTCAAGAAAATTTCTATGATACGTTTTTGAAAGGTTTTTGTGTAGGAAAAAATGGAAAATTTGCCACTTATTGAAGACTTAACGGTTACTTACGGTTACTCACAACCATAAGGTGCTACCGTAAGCAGTTGACACAGACGTTAACGGTAAAAACAAACCATAGATTGATGAAGCTTGGGTGACAGTAAGTGTTACGGTGAGATCTTACGGTTAGCCTTACCGTAAAGGCTACCGTAAGCGTCCCAGTTTTTGCACAATTTTATGGTAATTAATTAAGGAATTCTTGGGAATTTATTTTTTTTAAGGCAAGTACTCACATGTCTAGATTGCCTACCTTTTAAGAGTTCTATTTTAATTAGGTAAGTTTAATTGTCCTGCCTTAATTTGAAATTGGAGGAGAATTAGGATTCCTACTTTCAACACCCAATGATACCTATAAATAACCAACCCCTAGAGTTCATCCTTTCACAATTATTTCAAGCCTTGCTAATTCCCACAAGCTTTTCTCATACACAAGACTCCCAATTCCAACATTAATTTTCTTTCCTCAACCATGAAACGTCGCCACCAACAATCAAGCGCCATGAGGGAGCTGCAAACCGAGATAACCGACGCACGGGTGGAGATCAAACAACCTTATGCTAGTCTTGACAACGCGATGTCGACAATAGGGAATATGGGAAAAGAGATGTCTGCCTTGAAGGACGAGCTTGATAAAATGAAAGGGGATTTAGCTATGGAGGAGGCATCAAGTAAATTTTTATATCGCGAAGGATTCAGACTCATGAATGATATCCGTGGACTTCGGATGCAGGTTTTGGCAGGGGAAGGTGACATCCTCCGGCTCGAAGAAAGCAACGTCGTCCATCAGTGGAATATTAACTATTGGAAGCAGGAACTTGGGGACGCCAACGACAAGATAGCCGAGCTGGAGATGAAACTTTATAGATCTAGTGCTGAACCATTAGGATATTCTTAGCCTAGCGAGCCGTGATTAGCCATTTTCAATTCAGTCGAGTCTTAGAGTATTTAATTTCCAGTTTATTTCGAGTCTTATGCTTTATTTTTGTCGCTTTATATTTATTTTCCTTGTCATGTTCCTTTATCATCGTGGGCTCGCATATTAATGAAATTTAATTCTCAAGGTTTGTGTGCTTTAATTTATTTAATTTTTGTCGGACGAGATCAATTTTTGCGAATGAAACTTTACATTACAGCCCAGACCTTACGGTTACCCTTACTGATACGAGTAACTGTAAGACCAACCATTACCCACTAGCAGGGAGCATTACGGTAAGGGTTACCGGTAACACCCTACCGTAAGGAGGCTACCGTTAAGTTCTCTGACGTGCGGTTTTGTCGGATAGTTTTTCGTCGCATTCCGGCGATATTTACGATACGATGGTTTCATCCTCGTACAGTAAAGGAGCGAATATTTTTGTATTTTTATGTGTGTTTAATTTTGAATATTTCTTTGTTTTTAGTCGAACAACCTCAAATCACGACAATCGGGAGGATTATTTGGTAACACAATTCAACATGGAGCGACTCGACCATTTTGGTTGTTCAGGGACGTTTTTCTTACCTCTCTTTTCTTTACTTGTTTTTACTGGCAAAGCGGAGTTTGCCGAATTTTTCTAAGGGGGAGGGATGGGGTCGAGCGAATTGTTATTCTACTTTATGCTTAGTTGAATTCGTTATTTTTTATATGAAATGCTTAAACGTGATTTATCATGATTGATCACTATTTCTGCGCTTACTTGTGTTTGTATGGCTTGCCTATCAAAGTTAACTAAGACTAGATTTGAGGCTTTTGTATTTTGAGCGTGTATAAGTGAATAAATTTTCAAAATTATTATCTTTATATTAAAACGGTACTTGAATGCAATTGATATCGCAAAACCTTAAAATCGGCATCAATTCAAAACTTTTTCATGCAGAAAGCCAGTGAGTATCCTGAGTGTTTATCATCATTGCATGTGCTTGAATAAGTTTCAGTCTTGATATCTCTTTGAAACCGCTATGTGTAGTCGACTTTGAAAATGAGGTTAAGGCACAAATAAAACCCTGTTTCCGGCCATTTACATAAATTTTAGCCACTATAAATTGCGAATGATCCAATCATAGCCAAATAATCCATGCCTATAGCCTTGAGTGATTTTATTGAGTCGACCCCAACAAACCCATTAAAAGAGTGGGGGTAGGAGTTCGTATTTTTATTGGTTATTAGTGTTTTGAAGATTTTATTAGGAATTTACGATGTTTATGATTTTTTGTAATTTAAGACCACCATCTAAAAAAAAAATCCCATAAAAAGGGACAAAGAAAAAAAAAAGAAAAAAAAAAAAAAAAAGAGAAAAAAGGATGGTGAGTCTATTTGAATTATGTTAGTCATTGCCTACGTTAATAAAGACTTGTGTTTATTACTTATTTTATTTAATGAAGCCTAATGTTTAAAAGGTAATTGTATTTAAGTGGTTTGCGCTACAAGTCGGCAGTAGAGTTACGATTTGAGAGATAGCCTATGTTTAAAGGCTACATTATGGGTGTTTAGTGAGGTATTTTTATTTTTGAACGAGGTGAAGCAATTAGCTTCTTGATTAGAATAGGTTGAGTGAATTATTGATCACGTTAAATCGTGAGTTAAGCCACGCGACTTAGATATTCCATACCCGTCCAAAGAGCTTTACATGACAACCCGAAAAGACCTTACCGATTCTTAGTTTAGACATCACACTTAATTTGCGATTGAGAATAGATTGATTTTCTGGGCTTATTTACTGTGCATGTATTTGTATGATTTGAGTGTAAACACGTCCCATGCAGCAATGCTTGAGTGCTTTTGAGCGTACACTCTATATATTACCCTTTTGAGAGGATGCATGACTTTGTTTATGAAGCGACAATGTAATAAAGGTGGAGTGTTTGACGTTGCGTTATTTGTATCTATATTTTCAAAATTATGTATGTAGCAACGCACGACTCATTGCCTAGACTGATTTTCTTTCTAGTTATACTTTGAACTGACGTCTGTTCGAGGACGAACAAACAAATAAAGCGTGGGGTAGATGATTAACATGTATTTATGCTCATTTATAATTGTATTTTAGTTACTTTTTCTTATTATTTTTGGTATAAGTTGGATAGATTAAGCTTCAATTTGTATATTTGTGTTTCCAACTTATTCTACCATCTTTTGATCTAGATTGATGCAAATAAGTGATTATTTGAAGTTTTTCACTCTACAGCTAAGTAACCGGAAGGGCTCAACACGTAAGAGATGAAACATGATGATTAAGAGACAAGAAACGAGTGTTTCGGTGAAGATGTAGCAAATTTTGGAGGCTTACGGTTACTGTACCGTAATGTAGCACCGTACACAACACCATAGAAGAAGTTCAGAGAGCCTTACGGTTGGTCTTACGGTTACATTCCTCACAGTAAGGATCACCGTAAGGAGGTGACAGAGAGGTTTACGGCAGCTATTTACGGTAGTTCCTAACCGTAAAGTGCTACCGTAAACGGGCCTAGTAACCGACCTGTGTGACTTGCGGCCCAAGTTACGCAATTTATATATAAACCACCCATTAATCTGAGTTCCAGACGTATATGTGACCTTAAAAACTTACCATAAACATAATCCTAGGGTTTAGAGTCGGATTAAATCATCAAAAATGCAGAGATCAAGAGCAAGAAGAAGGATTCAACGAAATGAGTCCCGGTTGCCGTTCATCGTCACCTTGCCCATTTTTCGTCTATTTCGCTACGAGTCTCTGTGGAACTTTCAAAGTTTAATCAGCAAACATTAGTTAGAATAAGTTTTCTACATCCTTTAATTAGTTTCTTAGTTTAAATTATTGGTTTTTAAGCTTTTTGAAGTTGGTAACCTTTATGTTCTTGAGTTTGGATTTTGATTTCGTATTCGCTGAACGTATTTGGATGGTTAATCTTAGTTTAGATTCAGATTCATATGTTTATATTTGGATGTTTGATGCTTGTTAGGTTGAGAACATTCATACGATTAAATTTTCATAATTTTGCTTAGTTTATATGCTCGTTTAGTAACCGTTAGGATCGTAGTTGATTAATTCATGCGTAATTGTAGTTAGTAATTGGTTAAATTAGTTGGTTTATGATTTCCCAGGTCGCTGCGAATTAGTTTAGCCTTTAGTTACTATTTATTTTTGAATTTCAATTAAATTATTTATTAGTTGATTAATTAGTGAATTAATCAAGGTTTTAGTTAATTAAACTTAGAACTTGAATTTAGATAATCATAATATTTAATTTTCAGCTGGTAATTAGGTTAAATAATTTAGTTAGTTTTAGTTGGTAATTTAGAATAATTAATTTAGAGTTTAAGTTCAAGTCTTGCGTTTCAATTTAGTAGTTAATAATCAGTTTCAAAACAAACCCCCAACAATAATACTACGTTCAATTATTTGTTTATGAAAAATTATCTGAGATCCGATAATTTGTTGTCCTTGAGAAATGACTCGAAGCAGCTTTTCACCCTACAAGCGCCCTCGTACTCTTACGAGCAAGCTTGCGTGTTTTTAATTCAAAATATCTTTAATTGGGGTGCACAAAAGTTTGGTTCACCAGTCTCGTGTATATATTATTGCCTCCATCGTGCTTGGTTTAAGTGTGCTACGATATTGATCGAGCACCCATCCACCGACACTAAACAAAGATTCAGATGCAACAGTTGAAATACGAATACATAGGATATCCCGAGCTATAGCAGCAACTTTAGGATACTGATATTGATTTGATTTCCAATAAGCAAGAATATTAAGATGATCTTTGCAATTCAATCTTGGCTCTTCCAAATAAAGATCTAATTGAGATTTTCGAACATTTATTCCACCATCATTATTGAAAGTTCTAAATTTTCTAAAGAAGAAAAAATGGAAACAAGTCAGACTCCAATTAAGGAAAAATAGTTGATGAATAATATTGTAATAACACGCACATATAAAAAAAGGAACATAATAATATAGAAATTGCCACCAGCTTCTTATTTCTTTCATCTCGTAGAACGGTTGAAGTTTCCATGCTACTACCACCCGTGGAATTATTTAAATCACCACCTAGATTCGTCTCGGGTTTCTTTGAATATTGAGAAAACAAGTTATATAAAGCATCTTTGACTTTCACAAATGCAGGGGAACCAAGGTAACCATAAATCTCTTCATATGGTAGGGGCATTAGGTCCTTGCAGCACGAGGATTGTTACTTTAATGGGATTGGCTCACAGCAGTTTGGAAAATAGAGAGGAGGTGACGGAGATAGGAGAAGGAGAAGATTGTCGAGCATTGATTCGGAAGACTCTTGATAAGATGGTCACTGGAAATATACAAATATCTACAAAGGAGGCCAGGACGGCGGTGTGGTTTTGTTTGATGAATAGCTATTTGTATAAGAGGTCGCACTTTGGACCATACTTAAAGTGCTTATCACGAGAAGAGGGGCTTGAAGAATTGCGGGAAATACATGAGGGATATTGTGGAGATCACACCAAAAGTAGGGCGTTAGTTGGGATGGCCTTGCGAGCTGGTTTTTTCTGGCCAGGAATGAAGGGGATGGCTGGAGATCTTGTTATGACTTGTAAAAAGTGTCAGATGCACGCACCCATAATCCATGTGCCAGCATAAGATATGAGGGTGATAAGCTTGCCTTGCCCATTTGCACAATGGTGTATTGACACAGTAGGGCCATTACCGAGGATGCCCTGCAAAAAGATTTACTTGGTGGTTGGGTGGATTACTTTATGAAGTGGGTGGCGTCCAGGGATGTGACCAATACAGCCGAGTAGACAATAATCGATTTTACTTTTAACAATGTTTTTTACAGGTATGTGATTCGTACATTTTTGTTACGCTTTTGTACATATTTTGAGTCATGTTTGAGTCTTTTTACCGTCTTTTTAGGTTAAGAATAAGCTACTTTGCATGATTTTGCATTCTTTGGCCTTTTGCTTAACTTTTCGACTTTTCATTCAATAATTGGTCATTTTGAACCATTTTTCTTATTTTACTCTTACAGTTGAGTCACTTGACAAAATCGGGAGATGAAGACAAAGGATTCAGTGCTCCAAATAGCCAAAAGAACACCTGTCTGGTCGGATGAGCCCACTAACCGAATGGATTGACCTTCAAAGCGCGCACCGATCGGATGAGCTCTACGTCCGACCGGACAAGGGGACAAAAACTTTCATCCGATCGGAATTATACTTTACAAATGCAGATTTCAGGATTCTTCAGTTACAAAACGGATTTTGTGCCTTTAAAACTCAGAAATTCTCAGAGAAGACCCATCCTTTCATCCTTAGACTTGATCATATACCATTGGAATATAGAATTGACAAGTTTCTCAACCTTTGACTTATAGCCCTTACAGCAAATTTATTTAGAAGTTCGATTGGTTCGTGATAACTGCTAGAGACAGAGGTTCGTGAAAAGCTTCCAGGATTCAGCGAGGTTCATTTCATCCCCAAGATAGCTGGGTTTAGCAAGGATTCGTCGTAATATTGTGATAGAGCTTTCTCACGATTTAGTAAACTGTAAACCTCTATCTTGTTAATTAGTTTGGTAATTCACGTTCTTTCAAAATTTTCGGAACAAAAACCCCCTTTAATCGTGTGTTTAGAATTAAGAATTTTGTTTTATTTATAATAAACATTGTTGACTCCGTATTTCAACTCCTCGAGAGAATCGACCCGGTTTAACTTGCCATTCTACAAGTGACCCCGTTCTCTTGCAGGCGAACTATAACTTGTTTTCAAACATAGACGCGCATGGTTTAACTTGGATTTTAATTTTGAAATACAAAAGTTCGGATCAATATTTGGCGCCATTGTCGGGGAGTGGCAAAGGTGTTAACAAAGTTTGTTCGTGTTAGATTTGTGTTTGTTACGTTTATTTTTGTTTTTGGTTTACCACTCGATGTGTTGAGGTTGTTTGTTGTTTATGCAAGGTCATAGAGGCCTAAGAGCTGAACTTACACCATTCATAGATAACATCTAACGAGTAGGAAGGCCAAGGTGACTTTTTCCTTCCCCCGACGGGAATCAATCTGAAAAAACTCAAGCCATCATTTTAACCAATCCACTAAATGGAGGCCGAGGAGACGGAGGGAGAGGAGGAAGAACAAATGGTCGATGGAGAGGACAAGACAATTGCGTTCCTCATAACGATCAACCATATGGCATGCCACCCGAAGATGACATGCAAAATCAAGATCAAAATCCACATAATGAAGATACTCAGACATTTGCTCAAGTCAAAAGGCAAGAGCATGATCGTGATGAAGAACCAAGAGGACACGAAGTCCTTGAACATGTTAATCCTCTGGCGCACAACAGGTACCACAACCCCATGATTACCGCCGAGTTATGTGGCCAGAACAACCAGTCGATCGAACGCCATAACACTTCCGAAACTGAGAGGAAGCCCAAGCCTTCAACGTATGGGCAAATCAGAGATTCGAAGATAATCATGTTGGAAATGGCGGGCCCCAGCCCCGAAACAACCAACAAAATCATTTTGAATTCGAGAACTGAATCATTTCAGAAATGGAAGAAACGAACAAACGTACCGTGTTTGGCAAAATGACAAGTGCGACCAAACTTATGAAGATGAGCAATATAATGGTTATGGTGGAGGAAGAGACTTTCGTGGAGGCCAAGGGCAACGATATCCAAACAAACGCCGACAAGGAGACTTAGTGTGCTCAACCATTGGCTCATATAGTTCAGCTATCGTCTTAGGCTCCGCGGCCCGAGACTACGAGTTGAAGTCTAACATTGTCAACCAATTTCTAACCTTTTATGGAATGTCGAACGAAGACCCGCTTAATTTTATTCGAGAGTTTTACGCGGCGGTGTCCAGAATTCCAGCATTTGGATTAAACAAGAATCATCTCAGGATGAGGACTTTTCCAAGTAGCTTGAAGGATAAAGCCAAACAGTGGCTTCTGTTATTGCAACCCAACTCCCTAACCAATTGGGACATAGTGTTTGAAAAGTTCTTTGGCAGATTTTATTTGGCTCTAACAAAAATCACCAATTTAGAGCAAATGGATGGCGAGTCATTCCACTAAGTGTGGAAACTATACAAAGGGCTTCTACAAACATGCTCGTATCACAACAATAGTCCCGAAATGGTCAACAACTATTTCTATGAAGGACTGTTGCCAAACTTTAAGCAACAAGTTGAGAACAAGGCCGACGACTTTGAAGACTTAACCGCAATGTAGGCATGGGATTTGTTCAAACTCTTGGGTGAGAAATCAAGAAAAACGAGTTCCAGACCAAGGAAAATTAGAGTGAACGAAGTATCGACATCAAAAAGGGAGAGTGGCAAACTTGAGGAGCTTACAAACCAAGTTGCATTGTTGCTGGAATGATGACGCGCGAGAAGGAAACGACACAACCATGAAATGAAACGTGTGGAGTTTTTGGAGCATTTGGACATGGAGCCAATACGTGCGATGCAACATTTGATGAAGACGAGGATGAAGAGGTGAACGTCATGCAAGAATTCCAATCCAATAATAAATTTGGTCAAAAGTTCACTAAACTTACAACTCGTACAATCCAACTATCCAAGACCATCCGAACCTCAGGTACGGACTAGGGAGTCCCAATTACGTACCACCTCCCAAACAAATGGATCCTCAATATTTGGCACCGCCACCACCAAAGAAAATCAAGGAGGACCGAGCAATTACAATTCCTATCAAAACAAGGGCCAAGGTAGTTATCAACAACTTTTTCCGAAGAGGCAAGGTCAACCACAACAACAACAATATCAAACTCCGCCACAAAAACAACAAGCCACAATACCCCAAGATTCCGACAAAGAGTTGCGACTTTGGAGGCAAAGGCAAGAGATGGAAATACTACGCAATCGAGAATAGACCCTTCGAACCATCGAGGAAAATAATCGAACAAAGAAACAAATGGACAAGTTGGAGATGATGATAGGGCAACTTTCCGCATCCATGGCAAAACTCGGAGCCAACCCCACAAAGCTCCCCCTTCAACCCGAGCAGTCAATGGTCATACATGTGCTACGGGGGGACAAGAAAGTCGATAACAAAATTAGAGTGACAGAAGGGGAGGATCATGATGACGAACATATTTTGAAGGAAAAATCAGCCAAGGAACCCGATCGGATAGGGCAAAAATCCGATCGGACCAGAGAATAGGAAGTTTTTTCCGACCGGATAGGGCAAAATTCCAACCGGACTGAAGAACATGAAGTTTTATCCGATCGGATGGAGCAAAATTTCGATCAGGCTGGAAGATAGAAAGACTTGTCCGACCGAATAGGGGAAAAATCCGATCGGACTGGAGAACAAAGAGTTTTGTGTGATTGGACGAAGCGAAATTCCGATCAGACCGGTGGATAGAAAGTTTTATCCGATCGGACTAGAGAAGATATCCGGTCGAATACTACTCAGAAGCAGGAGAATATGAGCAGTATCAAATAGAAACGAGTCATTCAAGACTCTGTACCAATTCAAAACCAACTCAAGCCAGTAAAAGAGAGCAAGAAATTCATGGAGCTCTACAACATGTTGAAGAACGTAAACATAAACTTACCACTATTTGACGTAATCAAAGCAATGACGGGATACGTGAAATTTTTTAAAGAACTAGCATCAATCAAGAGGAAGCTAGAAGCAAACGAGAGAATAGTGTTGTCAAAAGAAGTGAGTGCAATTTTCCATCAACCACTACCATCGAAAGTGGGTGATCCAGGGAGTTTTTACATCACGATAACTCTAGGTGATGGACAAAAGGCTCGAAGAATGCTCGATTTAGGGGCAGGGATCAACTTGGTGCCCTACGACCTTTACAAACAGTTCAACCTTGGAGAGATGAGACCAACGAGCTTAAGACTTCAGTTAGCCGACCGATCAGTGTGACATCCTCTGGGAGTAGCCGAGGACGTTTTGGTAGAAGTCGTTTTCTTAGTAATTCCCGTGGACTTCGTGATATTAGATGTTGGAGAAGTTGTAAAATCAATCAAAGAGCACACCATTCTTCTGGGTAGACCATTCATGGCAACATCACATACCTTGATCGACGTGGGGCAAGGAAAAATGACACTTTCAGTGTTTAACGAATTGGTCATATTTTCACTTAAAGACATTCAAAGCGTTCCTTCACATTCAATGGAACCCGACTATTCGTATCTCGATTTAGTGGACAAATGCATGAAAGAATTGTTCGGAATCATACATTTTGAGGAATGGAACATTGAGGACGACGATTTTAATACGGAGGGGGTGGTTGACCTATTCGAGATTGACGAGGAGCACATGAGCGAAACGTCTATTCAACCCATGGTAGAACCTAAAATGGATTTGAAACCACTTCCGAGCCACCTCAAGTATGTTTTTCTCGAAGCCAACGATAGAAAACCCGTGATAGTTTTCGCGGAACTAGCCGAGCATGAAGAAAAGGAATTGATCGAGTTACTTAAAAAGTACAAACAAGCAATCGGTTGGAGCATCGAAGATATTAGAGGAATAAATCCGGTGATGTGCATGCATTAGATTGAATTAGAAGAAGGAGCCAAACCAATAAGAGACGGACAAAGACGCTTGAACCCGACACTTCAGGAGGTAGTCAAAAAAAGAAATATTCAAACTCATTGAAGAAGGAATTATCTACCCCGTATCAGATAGTGAGTGGTTCATCCCATTGCACGTCGTTTCGAAGAAAGGAGGCATAACGATTGTAGAAAATGAGAAGGGATAGGTTGTTCCAACGGGCTTAACCACCGGGTGGCGCATGTGCATTGACTACCAAAAACTAAACGCGGCAACAAGAAAGGATCACTTCCCACTTCCATTCATGGATCAAATCCTCGATAAACTTTCAGGTTACGAATACTATTGCTTTTTGAATGGCCTTTCAGGCTATTATCAAATAGCGATAGCTCTGGAAGATCAGAAGAAGACCACATTTACGTGTCCTTTTGGCATGTATGCTTACCGGAGGATGCCATTCGGATTATGTAACGCACCAGCAACATTCTAGATGCATGTTCTCCATCTTCACCTAGTTCATTGACGACTTCCTCGAAGTCTTCATGGACAATTTTTTGGTATATGGCTCATCTTTCTCTCATTGTTTAAACAATTTATCTAGAGTGCTTGAAAAGTGTGTAGAGTCTTCTTTGACGTTGAGTTAGGAGAAATAGAACTTTATGGTAAAGAGTGGGATTGTGCTTGGGCATGTTGTGTCAAGCAAGGGGTTAGAAGTCGATAAAGCCAAAATTGATGTTATCGAAACCCTCCCACCACCTAAAGATGTTAAGGGAATTAGAAGTTTTCTAGGGCACGCGGATTTTATAGGAATTTCATAAAAGATTTTTCTAAAATTTGCCGCCCGTTGTGTAAATTATTGAATAAAGATGTGCCTTTTGAATTTGATGATAAATGTCTTGATGCTTTTAACGTATTGAAGGAAAAACTCACACAGGCACCGGTTGTTGTTGCACCCGATTGGTCACTACCATTTGAGATTATGTGTGACGCGTCTAATGACGCGGTAGGGGCTGTTTTGGGCAACGGGCTGATAAATTTCTAAGGGTGATATACTATTCTAGTCTCATGCTAAATAGTGCACAACGTAACTATACAACCACTGAACGTGAATTATTCGTTGTAGTATTTTCATTAGATAAATTTTTGTTCTTATATTGTTGGGTCAAAAGTAATTGTGCACACCGATCATGCGGCCTTGCGCCACTTATTTGTAAAAATCCAAAGTAAACCAAGGTTGATTCATTGGGTTCCCCTTTTGCAAGAGTTCGACGTTGAAATCAGTGTTAGAAAAGGATGTGAAAATGTGGTTGCCGATCATTTTTCTCGCATGTTAATAGATAGCGAGTCTAGTAAACTTGATTTTGTTGATGATATTTTTCCTTATGAGGATGCTAACATTATTGAAAACATTGACGAGCCTTGGTATGCTAATTTTATCAATTATCTTGCAAGCAATATTATCCCTCACCACCTTTCTGCCCAAGAAAGGAAGAGATTCTTGTCTAAATGTAAGAGTTTCTTTGGGATGATCCATACCTGTATAAACATTGCAGGGACGGACTTCATTGAAGGTGTGTACCGGACAAAGAAAAGATTTATGTGTTGAGGTTTTGTCATGACGAAGGAGGACATTTCGGGAGCCAAAAGACAGCATTCAAAGTCCTCCAGTCCGTATTATATTGGCCCTCACTATTCACTGACGCACACCACTACTGCACGACATGCGATAATTGTCAAAGATCAGGCTCAATAGGGAAGAAGAATGAGATGCCATTGTTTCCTAATCAAGTTATCGAAATATTTGATGTATGGAGCATTGATTTTATGGGACCATTTCCAAGAAGTGGAGAATACGAGTACATCCTTGTTGGAGTTTATTACGTTTCGAAATGGGTGGAAGCAATCCCAACCCGAAAGTCTAATTCTGAGATCGTTCTCAAGTTCTTACACGAGAACATTTTAAGCCATTTTGGAGTTCCAAGAGCTATCATAAGTGACGAAGGTAGCCATTTTTGTAACCGAGCTGTTGATCGGTTAATGAGCAAATATGGGGTGCGACACAAAGTAGCAACCCCCTATCATCCATAAACGTCAGGACAAGTGGAAACAAGCAATCGACGAATTAAGGGCATTATGGAGAAAATAGTGAAGCCTGACCGTAAATATTGGGTGATGAAACTGGTCGATGTATTATGGGCATATCGAAGGGCTCACAAAATGGTTTTGGGCATGAGTCCTTTTCGATTGGTTTATGGAAAGGCTTGTCATCTTCCGGTTGAGTTAGCACACAAGGCGGGATGGGCGATACGAAAACTGAACATGAATGTGAACGAGGCTGGTGAATTTCGAAAGTTGGAATTGAGCAAGTTGGAGGAAATAAGAAACGACTCTTATGAGATGGCGTGGGCAAGCAAGCAAAAGATGAAAGATATGCACGACAAAAGGCTTGTTCCAAAAGAATTGGAGGTAGGGCAACTAGCCTTACTATTTAACTCACGTTTCAAACTTTTTCCAGGAAAACTCAAGTCAAAAGGGAGTGGGCCATATTTGATTACTAATATCAACAAATTTGGGCCTGTCACTTTGTACGACAAGAAAAGAGATTCCACATTCCAAGTCAATGGGCATCGAGTAAAGTTATACCATGGGGGACCTATCCCCAAAACCGATCGTGAAGTCATGCTACTGAACGATCCACCTCAAGATTATTGAACTAATACGAGGTAACGTCTAGCAAAGAACGTTAAAATTTGCACTTCTTGGGAGGTAACCCAAGTGTTCTTATTTTATTTTCATTTTTTCATGTTAGAAGTTTAGAGTAGACATAGGTTATTATTAATTCTTTAAGATGTGTAAAAAGCTTGTAATCAACCTTCAGCACAGAGCATACGATCGGAGGAAAGAAAACAACCGGTTGGATGAAACTTACTGGACTATCATCCGACCGAATAAAGACTATGACCGATCGGATATGCCGACTACACACCACGGATCGGACAACACACAATCTGATCGGGTATCGCGGCGAGATCAACTAATTCTGAACACATATTTGGGAAGAATATTGCGCAAGAGCAAAAGAGAAAAATCACTTTTGAGGAAATCTTAATCCCAAATTCTTGTAAACAAACGTATCCGATTGGAGAACTACTCAAGCAATTCCATCCATTCGGAAGAAAAAGAAACAATTCCAAATTGTCTTCCTCAAACCTCAAGAACACGAATCTGCGGTTCTTGAGGTAAAATGGCTTGAACTCAAATTCATTAACTGCTTGGGGATTTATTTGAAATGATTTAGAAAGGAGATTGATTGTCGAAAGGATTTGGAGGTTTTTTTGGGTTGAAAGTTTGTCGCACAGCAGGTGTTCAACGAATTTCCTGAACGAGTTTTTGAGTTTATATTTTTGAAATTCTTTGTGTCATCAAAATGGCTTCTGGTTCACGACCAAGGAAGGGAAGCAACTCGGGGAGAAGTCGTGGGAGAGGAACGAGCAATGCCAGGGGAGGATTGGCTCCGTTCGATTTGATTGACAAAGGGGAGGTGACGTTATATAAATCTTTGATTACGCGAGATGTTTACACTCCTCGACATATAAATACGGACTTCTAGAATCATAAGATTGCCATGAAAGATAAGACGGCGGAGAAATTCATGGCGGGTGTCAAGGCCCTCATCTTGGAAAAGTGAGCTGACGTTAAGCAACCCGGCTACTGAACTCTAATGTTGGAGTTCTTCATGACTTACAAGCCTGTTGCCGATGGCTCTTTTGATTGGCGAATCCACAACCGCCCACTTCACACCACCAAAGGCGACCTCGATGTTATCTTTGGAATAAACAGTGACAAACCGGGGGATGAGTCGTTTCAGCATGATGATTACGACAAGAAGGTTTGGTGGGAAAAACTTTCAGGATGCTTTCCAGGATGCGTGGGAGGCACGTGAGGAAGCCAAGACATTTCGAGGTTCCCTGGAGAGATTGGCCGCCAACATGGCCACAACTAACCAATAACTCGCTAGGTTGAACAATAACGTTGATGCCAACCACAGATACCTCGTTTTTATTGATGAACACTTGACAAGGATCGAGCATCGCTACCCACCTCCACCTTTGGACGACATGGACTAGTAGGCGGGCCCGTGCCCCAATTTGTATCATTTCTATCCATTCTTATCCTTTCTTTAATTTTCTTTATTTAATTTTGTGTTAGGTGCGTGGGTGTCTGTACTAAGTAATTGATTCGAATTTTTGCATGTTTGGACTGTCCCTTCCCCTTTTATTACTTATTTTGGTCAGCAACCAGGAGATTGTTATTTTCTCTTTGCAGGGGGGTGGGTGAAATCGGTCAAAATTCAATTGAAAAGGTATCATCCGGTCGGATGGACAGCAATATCCGACCGGATAAAAACTATTGTCCTCTTATTCGACCGGACAAGGACATTCACCGGTCGGACATGTTAATTACACTTCATCCGGTCGAACGAGTGATATATCCGACCGGATGAACCTGGCCGCATGCATAATTAAAATCATCTTAGTCGGTTTATTTGCTTTTGGGTTCTATTGTGTAACTACGTACGAAGTAACCAATTGCTTATGTCAGCTTCAATTGAGATCATGCCCTTGCTTATTTGTGTTTGTACTGGCTTTCCTGTCAAAATCATGTATTGAGTGATATATTGTTGGAGTCTGTTGAGCTTGTTTAGTGCAAAATTCTTCAAAACATATTTCTGTATAATTATTTAAAATAACACTTAGTCGTTAGCAATTTTGCAAAGTTTTTAAAACTCGATCACCTTACTTTCAAAGTTTGAATAAAACCCTTGTAAGAAGCCTTGTGTGTTTATCAACATTACATGTTGTGATTCGATAAGTGTTTTGAGAAGTCTCTAAGTCGCATATGTACATTTGGTTTTGAAAATGACGATAGGCAGATATAAAAACCCGATTCCAGCCATATTCAAAAATAAGAACCACTATAAATTCCTAATAAGCCCTCTTGAGCTTTTATTTCGTCTCTTTGTTAGCCATGATCATCATTATAGCTCTTATTTTATTTACGTCTGTGAGATTAGAGTTAATTTATTATTGGTCTATTGAGATTGACGATTGCAGGGTGGGAGGAGAGAAGAAGAAGAAGAAGAAGAAGAAGAAGAAGAAGAAGAAGAAGAAGAAGAAGAAGAAGAAGAAGAAGAAGAAGAAGAAGAAGAAGAAGAAGAAGAAGAAATTAAGGGTGCTTAAGTTTTTTAAGGGCATCTAGATATTAAGAATAAAGCTTATGTATAAAGGCAAATATTCGGGTTTTGGG
This sequence comes from Phtheirospermum japonicum, assembly GCA_014905375.1. NCBI lineage: Eukaryota > Viridiplantae > Streptophyta > Magnoliopsida > Lamiales > Orobanchaceae > Phtheirospermum > Phtheirospermum japonicum. The sequence continues at coordinate 187,433 of BMAC01000084.1, read as the reverse complement.
TGACACGTAGCCTTAGTTATAAAAGGTTAAAAATAATGGTACATGGTTATTTTGGGAGGAATGAGGAGCAAAACTATGCTCTACGCTTGAAAATATTTGATTGACTGAGTTATTGATTGCGTTTGTTCTCAAGTTAGCCACACATCTTTATATATGACATACCTTACCAAAGAGCCTATATTACAACCCTAAAAGTTCTAATCCGATTCTTGATTAAATGTGCACACCTATATGCGATGTACGAGTCTTTAATTTTAATGAGTTGTCGATTGCATGTTTACATTGACCCGAGCGTATACACTTACCTTTTGAAAAACACGAGCGAATGAGTGCACCATGATATATTTCCCTTTTATGAGGACGCATCCTTTTGATTTCAAGGTTAAAGGTAACACGAGCTTAGCTTAAGAGTTTTCACAAAAGTGTTAAAATTTGCAAAACTAAGTTATATGCACAACATGACTCTTTGATCTAACTCCCTTCCTTGATTTTGATTCTTTTGTTTGTTCGAGGACGAACAAACCAACAAAGCACGGGGTGGTTGATTCGTACATTTTTATTACACTTTTGTACATATTTTGAGTCATGTTTGATTCTTTTTATCGTCTTTTTAGGTTAAGAATAAGATACTTTTCATGATTTTGTATTCTTTGGCCTTTTGCTTAACTCTTATACTTTTAATTCAATAATTGGTCATTTTGAACCATTTTTCTTGTTTTACTCTTACAGCTGAGTCACTTGACAAAACTAGGAGATGAAGACAAAGGATTCAGTGCTCAAAACAGCCAAAAGAACACCTGTCCGATCGGATAAGCCCACTAACCAAACAAATTGACCTTCAAAGCACGCACCGATCGGATGAGCTCTACGTCCAACCGGACAAGAGGACAAAAACATTCATCCGATCGGACTCATGAACAATCCGATCGGACTTATACGTTACAAATGCAGATTTTTGGGATTCTTCAGTTATAAAATGGCTTTTGAGCCTTTAAAACTCATAAATTCGCAGAGAAGACCCATCCTTTCATCCTTAGACTGGATCATATACCATTGGAAAAGAGAATTGACAACTTTCTCAACCTTTGACTTATAGCCCTTACGGCAAATTCATTTAGCAGTTCGATTGGTTTGTGATAACCGCTAAAGACAGAGGTTCGTGACAAGCTTCTAGAATTCAACGAGGTTCCTTTCATGCCCGGAATAGCTGGGGTTAGCAAGGATTGGTCGTAATATCGTGATAGGGTTTTCTCACGATTTAGTAAACTGTAAACCTTTATCTTGTTAATTAGTTTGGTAATTCGTGTTAGATAGGGATCTTGTGATATCATGTTATGATATTTATTTTGAATCGTTTATGATTAAGTTCTTGTGAATGATTTGGTGATGAATTTCTTATTGTTAATTAATTGATTCATATTACCGTGATTTGGATATTTGGAATGGTTTGTTCTAGTTAAGAATTACTTTTGGATAACGTTTGGTGAATGCATATCAATTGTTTGATGAGTTATTTGAATGATATTTGGTGGAACGGTCTTTAGTAAGCATATTTAACTGTTGAGTTCGTGAATCGATTAAGCAACTCTTGCGAAGAGGTTGACACCCTCGAAGCAAGATAGGTTTTAAATCGAGTTTCTTAAATTAAGTTCTTTCGAGATCTTCGGAACAAAAACCCCCTTTAATTGTATGTTTAGAATTAGAACTTATGTTTTATTCATAATAAACATCGTTGACTCTGTATTTCCACTCCTCGAGAGAATCGACCCAGCTTAACTTGCCATTCTACAAGTGACCCTATTCTCTTGCAGGCGAACTAACTTGTTTTCAAACATAAACGTGCATGGTTTAAATTTGATTTTAATTTTGAAACACAAAAGTTCGGATCAGTATGGCATTCTACAGGTGTTAGTCTCGGACAATAGTGTACAATTCAATGGGCACATGATGCAGGCTTGGTGCAAGACAATGGACATGAAACAACGATTTACTTCAGTAACACATCCGCAAGCTAATGGGCAGGTTGAGATTACTAATAGGATTATTGTGTAGGAAATTAAGTTGCGGCTGGAAAAAATAGGGGGACTATGACTTGAGGAGCTATCTTCTATTTTGTGGTCTTATCGGACAACCCCGCAAACTACCACAGGTGAATCACCCTTCAGCTTAGTTTATGAAATGGAAGCTGTCATTCCAGCATAAACTTTTAATGAAACAAGAAATGAATGATTGGCTAGGGGAGCATTGGAAACAATTAAGGAAATAAGAGATAAGGCATCAATACGCGTGGAGAAATAAAAGCAAAGGATTCAGGCAACATATAATAAACGGGTGAAGAGGAGGCATTTTTAGGTTAGCGATATAGTATGGAAGCGTGTCGACGCGATATATACCACAAAGAAGATGGATCCTAACTGGGTGGGTCCATTCAAGGTGCTCAAAGTGTTAAAAGGAGGCGTATATGTTTTGGAAGATGAGGACTGATAGGCATTATCAAGGAGCTGGAATATTTGCCATCTGAAGAAGTAATATGCCTAATTCCTTGGCCACTGCACATTGGTTGGCGCGCCCTTAGTACCTCATCATTCAAGGTATTAGGGGTGTGTCAATCAAGGTACAGCGGCCAGTTAAGCGAGGCGTCAATGGCGCATTAGCCAATGAGCAGCGGGGGGGAGGGGGCCATGGCCTATGCTTATTAGTGCTCATTCCTGGTCAGCCACGAGTATGCTCGTGGGCTCAGATCGGCTTACCCGTGTTCAAGTTAGCTCGGTTCTTATGTACATTCCACCTGGGTCGGGTCATTTCTAATCGATTGACCCATTTTTTATCAACAACTTTGTCCGTATGTGGACCTAGATTCAGCCATGTGGTGTTCATATCCCTATATGGTCTCCAAGTTCAGGTCAACCATCAATAAGAAACATTATTTATTTTAACGTGAATTCAATTTATTTACGGATCACGACGCCCCCAAACATATCAAGACTTAGGATTAAATTTTCATAGAACACGCGGGTTGGCATGATTATTTACAACATTTTTTTTCATCACTAAGCACAAGTCTAGGACGTCCAATCGCACAGATGATGCCTTGAGACGACATCATTCCTTTCTCACTTCCATGGGTTTGATGGTGTCTGGCTTTGATTCATTCATTGACCTATACACTTTCGATATTTTTTCACCAAGGTTTTGATCGATGAGCTGGCCAGGGTTCAGTTTGAACTTCTACTTGAGAGTGGGTTCCTTTTTTGTGGTCTTCAACTTTGTATTCCCCAGTGCAGCTTACGTCACAAATTCATTATCGAACTTCACAACGAGGACCATATCGTCCAAGACCAAGCACTTCGGCTACTGTCTACATCTTATTACTGTCCCACTATGTGCAAGGAGGTTCAAATTTTTGTTTTTCATTTCCGTATATATAAAGGAAAAAGCAACTAAACATTAAACAGAAATATGATAAAAGCTGCAACAAGCTGTATTAGGGTTCTTGCTTTTTTTCAGCCGTTTTCTTTAGGTCTTGCTTGATACATTTAAGGATAACATACCAACACTATATAGGCCTACTCTAGGAATGACCTGGAACCCTACAGCTGGTAGGTTACACGTGTAGATTAATTATAGAAGGTCAATATAGGAAGAACATCTAAACCCTAGCAGCTGTGCAAGATTTGTCATCTTCTACGCTGCATGGCTCAGCTGGTACCGGTGCATGTACTCCAGACTTTGGTAGCATGTGCACACCCTTGATGGACCGTTGTGTGGTCATCTTTTCATGCCCTCTCAATTCGAACGTGCCTTTAGAAAAGACTGTCAATTTATCTCTGAGGCGAGTGAAGAATTGTCCAGACAACGGTTTGGTCAAAATATCAGCATTTTGATCGATGGATGGAACATATCTAACTGCAATGATTTTATTAGTTACTTTCTCTCTAACAAAGTAGATGTGCAACTCAAAGTGTTTGCTTCTTGGATGATTCACAGGATTAGCAGATAAGGCAATGGCTCCTCGGTTATCAATCCAAATAACTAGAATTTTTGGTTCAGAAGCTCTCGACTCATTCAATAAGGATTGCAACCAGATCACATCACAAACAGCTGCAGCCAAACTCCTATACTCTGCCTCTGTGGTGCTTCTTGAAATAGTTGGTTGCTTCTTAAAGCTCCATGTTATCAAGTTATTACCCAAAAAGATGTTGAAAAACCAGAGGTGGACCTTCTATCATCCAAATCAGAGGCCCGATCAGAGTCTGCATAACCTGTGATTTGCATTTTGCCTGACCTTCTGAACATCAATCCATGGTCAAGAGTACCTGCTAGATACCTTAAGACTCTTTTCACTGCTCTCCAATGTCTTTCCAAGGGATTGTGCATGTACTGACTCACTTTGTTCACACTAAAACTTATATCAGGTCTAGTGAGGGTTGCACACTGTAGTGCTCCTACCACCTTTCTGTATTGAAAATGATCTTCAATTGGATTCCCATGATTTTTGGACAAGCTAGGACTTCTTATCATTGGTGAAGGTTGAGGCTTGGCTCCTATCATACCTGCCTTTTCTAAAACATCCTCAATGTATTTTCTCTGATTCAAGTGCAGCAGCTCACCTATCTGTTTGATTTTAATTCCCAAGAAGTAACTCACAGTTCCCAAATCCTTTAAGGAAAAGGTCTTGTTTAACTGATCAATCAATTCTTCTACTTCAGCACCATTATCACCTGTAATTATGATGTCATCTACATAGGTGGTCACAAGGGTACATCAATTGTTTCTATGCCTGATGAAAAGAGAATTGTCTGACTTTGAAGGTTTGAAACCAAAGGAAGCCAAAACTTCTCCTAGTTTGAGGGACCAAGCTCTTGAGGCTTGTTTCAGACCATACAAGGACTTCTGCAGTTTACAACACAATTTTTCTTTACCTTTTACCTCAAATCCTTCAGGTTGCTCCATGTCTAACTCAGTGTCCAATTCACCATTCAGAAAAGCATTATCAAAATCCAGTTGCCTCATTGTCCATCCTTGGCTAAAAGCAATGGAAAGTACAACTCTCAGGGTGGATGGCTTAATCACAGGGCTGAAAGTGTCTGTGTAATCCACTCCTGGGATTTGAGTTAATCCTTTGGCTACCAATCTGGCTTTATGTCTTGCCACAGTTCTATATGAGTTCCTCTTTAGTTTGTATATCCATTTGCAAGCTATCAACCCCTTGTCTGGAGGCAAAGGTGCCAAGGTCCAGGTTTTATTCTTAATGGGAGCTTCATACTCCTTTTTCATTGCTTCTTTCCATTCTGGGCTCTTCATTGCTTCATTATGTGATTGTGGTCCTCAGAGTACCTCTTCTGTGTGTTGTAGACTTTAGGCTTATGAATACCTGCCTTTGCTCTTGTCCTTATTGGGTGCTTGTTTTGTGTTCTTCTCTGCATAGGGTTAGTAACAGCACAGGTATCCATATTCTCAATAGGCAATTCAACAATTAAATCACCACTATTTATAGGTAGAGTTTGACTGGACAAATTTTGAGGACTGAGGGTGGTAGGGTTAGGGCTACTATGTGGAGTTCTGTCTGAGCTGGATCTTTGGCTATTATTTTTCTATTATGATTCAATGTACTTGAAGTTTGGTTTCATCAGGTGTTGGATTTTAACTAAGGGTGGAGCAAGTATGGGCTCCATGGTGTTGGTTTCTCCTTCAGTGACTAAATCCTTGTTAGGTAATACACTTTTGTCAAAAGGAAACTTGCTTTCATCAAAAACCACATGTCTGGTAATCAACACTTTCCTGTTAGCTAAGAGAACTTTATAGCCTTTGAATTGAGGACTGTAGCCAATAAAAGTGGTAGGCTCACTTCTAAACTACAACTTATGTTTGTTATAAGGTCTAAGGAAGGGATAACACAAACATGGTTTCTGGCCATTTAGTGCCTCAAAGGGTGTTTTGAAGTGGAGGAGTCTGGATGGAGTCCTATTGATGAGATAGGTGGCTGTGATGAAAGCATCATCCTAATAGGCTTGGGGTAATTTGGATTTGGATATCAGACTTAAAGCAACCTCTACATGCCTGTGTTATCTCTCTGCCAAGCCATTTTGCTCAGGAGTGTAAGGGCAAGAAATTCTATGTATAATTCCACTAGTTTCTAGACATTCTCTGAGAGGTTTGAACTCAGTTACACCATCACTCTGCAATATTTTGATCCTCCTGTTATACTGGTTTTCAACCAAGTTTTTGAAATGGATGAAGACATTGTAGGTGTCAGATTTGGCTTTCAACAAATATATCCAAGTGTATCTTGTTTTACGATCAATGAAACTCACATAATAAACATATCCATTGGTGGACTTAACAGGAGAGGGGCCCCATGTGTCAGAGTTAATGAGATCAAGAACACCATAATCATCAGAATTTGAATTATAGAAGGGGAGTTTATGAGACTTTGCTTGTAAATAAGAACAACACAAAAGTTCATTATTATTGCAGGAGAAAGGAATATTACAAGCTTCTAGAGCCTTCTTAACAATCTAAAAGAGGGATGTCCTAATCTAGAATGCCACATTTCTAGACTATCTTTATTCTTGGCTCTATTGTAACTGAAAACTGCAGGTTGATGAGGGAAATCTTGATTGACAGTGGTGTGATGTGACAGCTGATTGTTTCTGGGCAGATTGAAGTATTAGAGGCCTCTTTCAAGACTCCCTTTGAGAAGAACCTCCTTGGTTGATAGATCCTTCACAAGACAGAACTCAGGATGAAATTCAAAAAAGACTTTATTATCCTTTGCAAACTGTGAAACACTCAAAAGGTTTTTACTGATTTTTGGAACATGAAGTAGGTCCTTAAGCAGGAATATGTGAGAGTTTAATGGTGATTTAATAGATGAATGACCAAAATGAGATATTTGAACACCTGAACCATTAGCAAGCTGGACTTTGTCTGTTCCTTCATACTCAGATGCTATGTTCAAGTTGCTCAGATCATAGGTAAAATGATTGGTGGCTCCTGAATCAGGATACCACCAAGAATCCGAGGCTTCTTCATCTCATATGTTGGCCAAGTGAGCTGCAGGATTCTGAAAGTTACTCTTGCTTGTATTTTGGTTGTTCCAGTTTGGAGGTGTGTAGTTCTCATCAAACCTGTGGTAGCAAACATCAGCAGTATGGTTGGAAAGTTTGCACACTTGGCATCTTCGCTTGTTGTTGTATCTGCCACCTCTACCTCTTGACCTTGATCCACCTCTGAATGAACCTCTTGCTCCTCTGTTGCTAAACTTCCTTCCTCCTCTGCTTCTGTAGGAATTTGGTGAAAAATTTCCTCTTCCTCTGGAGTAGTGTCCCTGGCCTTGATGAGTGTTGTTGATGGAGGGTAGAGAGCCTTCATTGTTGAAGTGGGATTGGCTAATCCCTTCAAGTCTACTTTCAAAGCTGGTGAGAAGGGCCTGGACTTCTCTGAGGCCACATGGGGTGACTCTACAGCTGATTCCAGCCATCACAAGATTGTATTCACTTCCTAAGCCTCCTAGGATTGTCATGATCTGTTCTTGCTCACTGATCTGTTGTCCTGCAGCTCTCAGGAGGTCACTCAGTTGTTTGATCTTGTTCAGATAGTCCCTCATGCTCAAGCTACCTTTCTTGATGTTGCTGAGTTGGTACTTTTAATCTAGGATCTTAGCTGTAGATTCATGAGTAAAGCTTATCTCCAGGCTGTCCCAGATCTCCTTGGATGTTGTTAGTCCAACAGTGGATATGAGTAGGTTCTCAGATAAAGATGATAACAGCCATGATGCAAGGACATGGTCTTGTTTTTGCCAGGAAGAGTATGCTGGAACAAGGGCTAGATCAGATGTACCTGATGTGAAGTGTATTGGGGCAGCTTGTTTTCCATTTAGATAGTCGTCTAAGCCATAACCTCGAACAACAGCTAAGATCTGTTGTTTCGAAACTAAATAGTTGTTTTCATTGAGTTTAGTAGTGATCAATTGACACTCGGGCTGTATTATTTGGCTTTGATCTTGTGTGGAATTTGAGGTAGCTGCAGAGGAGGTGGACATGTTTATAGGTCAAAGATGCGATTTTTATTGAACAAAGCAATGAAAATGACTGCACAGAGGCAGCAGGTTACCCTGCTGTTCTGATACCATAAAGGAAAAAGCTACTAAACATTAAACTGGAAATATGATAAAAGCTGCAACAAGCTGTATTAGGGTTCTTGCTTTTGTTCAGCCGTTTTCTTTAGGTTTTGCTTTATACATTTAAAGATAACATACCAACACTATATAGGCCTACTCTAGGAATGATCTAGAACCCTACAGCTGGTAGGTTACACGTGTAGATTAATTACAGGAGGGAAATATAGGGAGAACATCTAAACCCTAGTAGCTGTGCAGGATTTGTCATCTTCTAAGCTGCATGGCTCAGATGGTACCGTTACATGTACTCCAGACTTAGGCAGCATGTGCACACCCTTGCTGGACCGTTGTGTGGTCATCTTTTCAATATGCCATCACTCCAAGGGGCAGTCCATGAACACGAGTTTATATACTCCACTTCTGACTCCTACTCAGTCATGGACTGGCCTTGGCATGGTTTTGTTCTCGATCTTTCCCGTACTCAACATGGCTATTAGGGGTGTAATCGAGCCGAGTCGAGTCGAACACTGTCAGGCTTGAGCTCGAGCTTGACTACAAAACTCAAAACTCGAGCTTGGCTCGATCTTGAACGAGCTCGATTTTCTCAAGTTCAAGCTCGGCTCATTTGAAAACTCGGCAAGTTTGAGCTCGTCTCGGATCGAGTTACATAATATTAATCAAAAAACCCTAAAAAGCATAAAATAAAATACTTAATATTAGTTTTTATTATATAGTTAGGGTATATATGTAAATAAGTAAGTATAATAAGGATAAAATGGTAAATCTAGCAAAGCTCTATTAGGCTCGCGAGTCTATCGATTCAAGTATCATTGAGCTGGAATTCGAGCTCGATACATAATCGAGTAGCTCAAGCTCGAGCTCAGATCGATTAACCTCGAGTCGGTCCCGAGTAGCTCACGAGCTGACTCATCTCACTTACACCTCTAATGGCTATCACTCGATCTCTATTGTCGTGGATCTTTCTCCAAAAAGGCACGATTTCTCCCCTGCCAAAAAACTACAGATGCTTCTAGTGTCGTCCAGATTTTTTTCCGAGAGACTTATCATCTTCATGGACTTCCTTCTACTATTGTATCTGGTCACGACACCCGCTTCCTTAGTCACTTTTGGTGCAACATATGGCGCCTTTTCAACACATCCCTAAGTTTTTAGTTCCGCCTATCCCCTCAGACCGACTGACAAACTGAGGTTGTTAATCGCTTCTTAGGAGATCTTCCAAGGAGTTTGGTTGATGATAATATCATATATTAGGATCTTAAATTGAGTCAGCTGAGTTTTCCCATAACCACAAGGTAAATCGCTCCACTGGCTTTAGTCCCTTTATAGTTGTCAATGGTTTCTTGTTGCCCATTGACTTGATTTATCTCCCTGATCATGTTCGGCCACATGCCACAATCGTTGATTTGTCAACCATCTCCAACAAATTCACCGTCAAACTCATACGAACCTAATCCAGCCCACTGGGAAGTACAAGTCCCAGGCTGACCAGTATCGTCACCGTGTTTCTTTTGAGGTTGAGGACTTTGTGTGGGTTATTTTGCGAAGGACCGCTTCCTGACTCGTGAGTATAACAAATTGACTTCTTGTGAAATTTCCCAGCTCAGGTGATTGAAAAGAGCAATCCCAATGCTTCCAGGTCCCACCCTACCCATACAAATTCACACGACTAATGTCTTAAACCAATTTACGATGAGTTGGTTCCCCAATTCAAATCATTGAGCATGTTTTACACTTTACAACCTAACCTATTTTTTATTTTCAACTAAGAACCTAAACTAAACTGTGTTTTCACTTTTCAGCCTCAGTCCAGTTAGAGTTGGAATACTCAAACATTATTCGCGCATGTGAACCAGAATATTCGGAAAAGGTTTCTAAAAGTATTGCAACTCCAATAGATTTGAGGATGCAAAGTAAAAACCAGCGTAGTGTAAGTTATTAGTTGCAAGAAAAATATATAACTAAGTTTAAAGAACGTCGCATGTTATGAAAAATATTTTTCCCTAATTCTTCATTCACATTAATCAGTAGTTTCTAAATGGATTCCTACAAGTGTAAGTAAATATCAAAAAATTCCATGATCAGCGGCTGCAAACACTCCGAAGATGGGTAGATAAAAGATTATGATCACAACGAAATCCTGAAACCAAGAATTTCAAGAAACAGATAACCATCCATTTCTAGAAACAATTTTGAAGAAACTGAGAGGGAAAAATATTTTTTGCAACCTGTACTATATGCGTTTCACGCTTTGCAACCTTATGTTTTTTTCGTTGTCAATTGCAACTTGTACTACATTTTTGCAACCTAGAGCATGAAAAATAAAGCGTGAAAAAAAAAAGTTTAGGTTGCAAAAGTGTAGTACAGGTTGCAATTGACAACGAAAAAAACATAAGGTTGCAAAGCGTGAAAACGCCTATAGTACAGTTTGCAAAAAATATTTTTCCCAAACTGATAACCATGAGCCACACCTGACATATCACCATGCAGTAATCTCAACAGAGAATTTAATAACCTGAAGTTGGAAACTGATGTTTTAATTTGGCACAGGCAGTTATATTTGAATGTTGTTGTGAGCCTTGTTTTGTACCTTTATCCATAATTAGTTTAATAACCCGCGATTACGCGGGCATAAATAAGAAAGGCATAAAAACGTAAAATTTATAAAAATAAACTACTTTAGAAAGTGATTATTAATAACAAAAAGAAAAAAAAATGATGTTGACTTTAAATTATGAAACACTTTTTTGTGAACTACATTAATTATCTTATTCACGATAATATCATTTTTGTAGCAACAAAAACTCTTTAACACTTATTCACTCAAGAAATTACAATATAAAGCTGACCGTGGTTGAACACTGGTCTTGTCAAATACAAGCCAACGTTGGAGAGAGTTTAATCTTGACTCTTCTTTACAGTCATTGTGAAACAAAACAATAAGTAAAAACTATCTTCGATAAAAGTTGATATGTGGTTTGCACATGTAGTTATTTTAACGTGTAATCCTACGAAACAACTGGACATTATTGTTTTTTAGTTATTTAGAAAAACCAAATAAGTGATTATATATTTAGCGTCAAACAATATATATTTAAACCATCTAATTATTTTTCAAATATAGAATATTATTAAAAAAGAAGTTGAACATGGTTCATAAATGTAGTTTACAAATTATAAAATATTAAGTTGTACACAACATTCACACGATATATTTCGGCCTGCAATAAAAGAAAATGAGAAGATGTGAGACCATAGCAGTTATGTACTATTAATTCAAATATATAAAAATCGCAAGATAATGATTCTAAGTCATGAACCTTAACCCCAAAGTCATGTAAAAGTAATAATTTGAACAAATAGTAAACTACTATTGCAAAGAATTTAACAAAAAAATATTGTGTATAAACAATAGTGAAATTTAATGACATAAATATACATTCTTTAATTCTAGCCATTTACACCAAATATACAGTAGGTTTTTCATCTCTTTCTGGAGATGACATCAAACAATATGTTCATCACAACATAGCACGACTAAACTAGTAAAATAAATATAACTGGGAATCAAAAAATAGTATATCTATTAAAACTAAAAAAAATGAAATTAATATCACAAAAAGCACTTTAAATGTCTTAATCCTCTGATTTTCTAAAATTTGAGGTAAGCGCATATATGGAATATCATTATCAATTCTTTTATATAAAATTAACCAATGATAATTTAATTATAAAACAAGGACAAAATATGGAGAAAAAAAATGGCTTTACCGTTTTCTCTCCTGTTCACAAAAATTCATATTTATTCAAAAATTTGTAAAATTTGAAGGTCTATGGTTTTGAAAATAAGCATCAGTTTATGATGTTGTTTTCAATGTTAACCAACACTGAAACTAACATCAACCAGAATTTAACTGAAAATGTGTTGCGGAAATTTAAACTCAAGAACACAGCAAATTAAATTCAGTTCACAAGTAAAAGTACTTGTGAACTTGGGTGTACAAACCCGAAAACTATATTACTTTCTTGTTCACGGTCAATACAAAAATATGAAGTAATATATGAAAACTAAAGTATCAAAAAACATGATACTAAATACTTGTCACCTTGATGAAAAGATCTTCTCCGTTGGTTACGCAACTTCGAAGAACTTCTTGATCTCGGACAGTGGCTCCAAGTAGTTTTTCTTGCGTGCGATCTTCCTTGCTTTTCATCGTCTAGTCCGTCTCAATCCCATGCTTAAAAGTTGTGTTCAAGTCTAGGTATTCTCTTGTCTTAAATAGACAATCCTAGAATCCTAAACTTGGTAAACAAGTAAAACAAATTCTCAACACAATCTAGGAAACTAAATAAAGTCCTATACATAAACTAGGAAACAAAATCTAAAGTTCCTAAATTATTTTGTACCCAAGAAAGACAAACAACTAAAATAGGAATTATGGCCAAGAATAAATTCCCAACAATCTCCCCTTTTGCCTTTCTTGAAAAAACACTACAACGCAAAATAATTTCAACCTAAAATACTAACTCCCCCTAAGTTGAAAAACTCCCCCTAAATAAAATAACCAGTGTTATTAAACATCAACCCAACATTGTTCATTCAGCCACTTATAAAAAAACACAAGGAACTTATTGACTCCGCACCCTCTTCGAACGACGAGGGGATGTCGAAGTGCCTTCACCCCGATCCTTTCTCTTCTTCAACAGTTTCTTCATTCTCTTCAATGCCTTGTTAAGAGAACGGATATTCTTCCTTCATTTTTCACGAGCAAGGCTCGCCAAAGCCTCGACAGCAACAACATCCTCATCAGCCCCATCCTTATCAGCGTCGCCATTATCTCCCCCTTTTTGGCCTGAAGGCAAAAGGGCCTCCACGATAGAACTACGAAGCGCCTTCATCTGGGTCATCTGCACGTCAATCTAAGCAACATGCGCACGAAGAACCTGTGCAGACAAGCGGACCATTTTGGGACCAATGTTGGGAATGACGGACCCAACACCACTAGCAACATCGGCCCAGAAAGGCGCCTGCCAAGGGAGATCGATAACCCGGGCACCAGAAATATGTTGGCCCCTCAAATCAAACCAGTCAGCCTCACTGGTAAGCACGTCATCAAGATGAAGCATTAAACCCTAATTCTCAAGCACGCTAAAGATCAATGAGGGAAAGCACAACGAGGCCGTAGACTTGGTGGTGGCGAAATTAGTGATAATGTCGAACACATGCTGCCCAAAACTGAACTTGATTCCTCTCCCAAGCTTGTATAAAAATTGGGCCTGAGGCCGCGTAACACATGTAGTGTTCTTGGAGGGAACCCAGTTATAAATTACTACCTTGTGCAAAACAGAATAGAGAGAAGAAAGTCGGGTGCTCAGAAGCTGTTCAAACCACGCATTCACCATACCCTTAGACAAGAAAGAGATAACCTCATTCATATCATCCACAATAGAATCACCCCGATACGGTTCAGTCCCAAAGAACTCATCAATCAAATCAGGGGTAAAACTAAACACCTTGCCACGCACAAATACTTTGCCATAATTCACAGAATTTAAATCAACAATGGAGGGCAAAAAATTGGCATAAAACTCCACGACTACATCACAGACAAAAGCCATGGTAGTGGAGACTGTGGAATACATACCTTTATGCTAGAAATAGGCAAACAAGTTTTGCTTCTCAAACAACTCAATCGGGACTCGGCGCTCAGTAATCATATGTCGGGTCTGGTACTCGGAAAACAACTCCACGGCCTCAGCGGACAAGAAACTATCAGAATACGGCACCATGTCTTCAAGCTCAATGGCCCGAGAGGGAGAGCCACCGGAGGAGTGTGAGTGAATAGAGGTGTCAGATGGAGTCGATGTGGGGGCATGTGAAGTAATATTTTCAGAGGCAGAGCTGGAGGATGAAACAGATTGTGAATGACGCGATGTTGGTATGGGGGAACCAACATTGGTACCAACATCACTCAATTCCCTGGTTTCAGCACTTGCATCTCTGTTTTCAATACCTACACTATCATCTACAGGAAGTGTGACATTATCTTGATGATTTTGATCATAGACCAGATCATTATCCTCGGTAGGTTTAACTCCACTTGTCAAATCATCGAACTTGACATTGACTGACTCAAGCATGCTACGTGTTCTAAGATTAAACAACCTATATGCATGACTATTTTGGGAATAACCCATGAAGATGCATTTGTCACTTTTTGAGTCAAGTTTAGCTAGATGATTTCTATCGTTGAGCACATAGCAAATACATCCAAAAACATGAAAATAGCTCAAGTTCGTTTTTTTACCAATAATAATTCATAGGGTGTGGCACATGACCCCGGTCTAAAATAAACCCTATTTATTATTTGACATGCAGTACTCATAGCTTCAGCCCAAAAACGTTTTGCAATGCTATTAGAAACGAGCATAGTTTTGGTCATCTCAGCTAGAGACCTATTTTTACGTTCAGCTATGCCATTTTGTTGGGGAGTGACTGGTGAAGAAAACTCATGACTTATGCCTTCCGTAGAGCAGTATTTTGAAAAAGATGCATTTTTCAAACTCTTTTCCAGTTCTAATCCTACCAATGTTCACACCAAACCTCACACACAGCCTCTTTGCAAGTTTTTTAAATGCTTCAAAAGTTTCCGATTTTTCTTTTAAAAAATCTACCCAAGTATAACGAGAAAAATCATCTATAATGACTAAAACGTACCTCTTCCCACCAAGGCTCTCGACTTCAAGTGGTCCCATAAGGTCCATATGAAGGAGTTTGAAGCAAGATGATGTAGTGAGACTTTGCATTACTGGATGTGGCACCCTGACCTGCTTTCCTTTCTGACACGCCTCGCAAATAGGGATGATCTTGGTGTTAAGTTAAGGAAGCCCATTCACTGCTTCTTCTTTGGACAACCTGTCCATCATCTTGTAGTTGACATGCCCAAGTTTTTGATGCCACGCCTCATCATCACTTAACTGAGACAATTTTGCAAAAGGCATCACTTTTGATTTGATAGCAGTTGTCTGAAGTCCTCTGACCAGTGAGGATACACGGTCCATTCTCCTCATAGACTTCACATTTTTCAAGGTTGAATTCGAAACTAAAACCTCCGTCGCAAAGTTGACTTATGCTTATCAAATTCGCATTAATTCTTTCTACCAGCAACACATTTTCAAGAGTCACAACGCCGGGAACATGGAGAGTTCCTTGACCAATGATTTGGCCATTTGCACCTCCCCCACATTTTACTTTTCCACCTTGAACCTGAAAATGTTGGAGAGTAATTCTTCTGATCCGGTCATATGTTTCGAGCATCCACTATCGAAGTACCAGGCTCCAGGGACATGGGATTTCAGGGATGTATGGATCATATTGCACTTGATGTTATTTTTCTTGAACCACACTTGTTTGAACCTGGAGTTGGTATTGATGTTGGTAACATGGGGACCAACATGGGATTTAGCAGCCACTTTTGTTCTCTGAAATGTCTTCTCTCACCAATAATCTTCCAGCAGAAAGGTCGTATATGATCTGGTTCGCCACAATGATGACACACGAACTGTCTCCTTCTCTTCTTGTGTTGTTTGGTCGATTTTTGTTCTTGGCTTGATGCTTGTGTTGGCTAATTCGGTTTATAACTAATTTCATGCTTTGAGGTTTCTGGGAAACTCATCTCTAAGATTTCATCGAGCTTTGCCTTCCCTTTGTTCAGATTCGTGATAGTTCCTTGCACCCTCTTCAGCTCGGTTTTCACCTTTTCTAGCTCAGCATCCTTCTTGGTGAGCGACGATTCTAATTGGACAATTATTTCAAGTTGATCATTATTTTCCTTGGTTCGTTTGTCCACTTCTTTCATGAGATCCTTGGCCTTGAGTACCTATTTTCCCCAACTGACAAACAGTTGCTTATGCTCAATACTCAACTAATCGTACTCTTCAAGATAATCAGTAGTCTCTGCATTCAGGCACACGATGTTGGTTTCGAGGTTACCAACATGGACACCATCATCCGACGCAACATTAGTAAACAGGGATGGAACGGGTTCAGGTGAGTCGGAATCATTGACATCCTCAGTGAAGTCTAAGGCAACCATACTCTTTTTCCTGAGAGTGTTAGCACACTCATTATTGTAGTGTCCCCAACCCTTACATTCATGACATTAAACTTCGCTGAGTGGTTTCGGGGAGCTAGATGCATTGGGTATCAAAGGTGAGGACTGTGATCTAGTAAAAGTGCATCCAGTGAATTTTGGTGTAGACACCTATGGCTTGGTCTTTGAGTTTGATCCTCCAATGTTGTTCTTCTTCTTTAAGAAATTATTAAAACATCGGGTCACATAGGATAATCCATATTCCTCAAGTGTAGTGGATTCCATCTTTTTCAGAATCCCTTTCAAGTCAAACTCTTCATCATCTTCATCGTTGTCAAAGCTAGCATCAGATGAGAGAGAAAAATCCTTCTCGTTAGAGTTGGAACTAAGGTGTTCCATCTCATATTGCTTGAGAGAGCCAACTTAGGCATTATACTCTATGTTATCAACATCTTTGGATTCTTCTATGACAACCACCTTCATATTGAGTTTCTTCGAGATGGATCTCAGTAGTTTTCCCACAAGACGTGTGTTTGTTATTGATTCACCAAGCTCTCTGCACTCGTTTGTAATATCTGAGAGTCTCATAGTGTAGTCCATGATCGACTCCTTTTCATCCATCCTCATTTCCTCGAAGGTGGAAGTCAGCATTCTCATTCTTGACTTCTTAACGCTCTCAGTCCCTTCACATACCCTTTGGAGTGCGTCCCATGCAACCTTTGCTGAATCACAATTCTTGATGACTCTGTAGTAGCTTGTGTCTACATACCCACAAAGGGTGTTGATGCATTTGGAATTCCAGTTTGCAGCAGCTACTTCCTCAGGAGTCCAATCTATCTCTTTTTTGTCTATGGTATCACCTTCAGCATCAGTGACACGTGGATTTTCAAATCCAATTAGAACGGTTCATCATGCACGTTCGTCAATGCTCTTTAAGTGCCACCACATCCTCTGTTTCCAGAGAGAGTAATTCTCCCCATTGAGGACCGGAGGCCTTGGGTTGCCTTGAGCATCCATAGCACCTAAACAAATAAGGATCAGTACTTAAAGTTTAAGTAACCCGCTCTAGATGCCAATTGTAAAATTTGAAGGTCTATGATTTTGAAAATAAGTATCAGTTTATGATGTTGTTTTCAATGTTAACCAACACTGAAACCAACATCAACCAGAGTTTAACTAAAAATGTGCAGCGAGAATTTAAACTCAAGAACACAGCAAATTAAATTCAGTTCACAATTAAAAGTACTTGTGAACTTGGGTGTACAAACCCGAAAACTATATTACTTTCTTGTTCACGATCAATACGAAAATATGAAGTAATATATGAAAACAATAGTATTAAAAAACATGATACTAAATACTTATCGCCTTGATGAAAAGATCTTCTCCGTTGGTTACGCAACTTCGAAGAACTTCTTGATCTCGGATAGTGGCTCTAAGTAGTTTTTCTTGCGTGCGATATTCCTTGATTTTCGTCGTCGTGCTTAAAAGTTGTGTTCAAGTATAGGTATTATCTTGTGTTAAATAGCAATCATAGAATCCTAAACTTGGTAAACAAGTAAAACAAATCCTAAACATAATCTAGGAACCTAAATAAAGTCCTATACATAAACTAGGAAACAAAATCTAGAGTTCCTAAATTATTTTGTGCCCAAGAAAGGCAAACAACTAAAATAGGATTTATTACCAAGAATAAATTCCCAACAAAATCACTTAAATATATTTCTCAAATATATATATAAATTAAATTTCAACTAACCAACTAAATCAACCCAAACATTATCCTCTTTCCTTGGGACGATCTCCACACTTCACCCAGTGCCTTTAGAGATAATAATCAATCTTAATTTTTATTAGGAAGACTTTAATTCATTAAGTTTTGAGAAATAACTCGGTCAATCTTAACACTCATAGTTGACTTTACATTAGGAAGATTTTACTCATTTACATTATAAAAATATATTCCTTAATTGTAGGGAAAATTGACTTTACATGGTGATTTTTTTTAAGGTATAAACACAATTAAGCTAATAATATAATTCCTCAATCATAACTCTAGGAATGTATACATTAGACATAAATACACTTAATTGAAATGATTTAATATGAAGAAAATGTGTTTTCTCATTCATTCTGAATTATTTTTCCATTAATTGAAATTCGGGCTCAGCATAGCAGGGTTGAGATTCGAAGGACAATTTTCATTATCATTAAATTAAAGAGAGAGAAATAGTTATTGTATTAATTAATACAATAATTTCAAAAAAAAAGAACAAATATAAAAGGAATAAATAAATTAAAAGAGTCTTTAAAGTGGATAAGAAAGTAAATTAAAAGGATTTACATACTAACTACCTTGGTATAAATATTAGCTTCTCTGACAAACAAATGGAAACATGGTTCAGGAGAACAGAAAATCTTAAGTTACTTATCAATACTCTTTCATTAACAAATCGAATTTATATCACCAACAGCCAATCAACAGAACATAAGACTCATACCACACCTCTCCAGGCTCATGGCCCGATCAATTAGAAATAGGAGTAAATCATAGTGCTAATAGTTGAAGATACCACACGACTTTCACATTTCTCATGCTTCGGTAACCTGCTCTCGCTAAGTTAAGATGCAAATCACCTTAGTTTTCGATAAATCGGGTTAAATACTATAGAGCATAATACAAATCCCACCAAAAAAAAAGGAGAAAACGCAACAAAAAAAAGCATATATTCTACATCTTAATAGAAATACATCACTAATCATTATTGCAAATTTTTTCATAAAGCTTACTGTTCACCAACTCACATGTTTTTAATTTCCAAGCATATACCATCATTGTTTTTCTATCCTTTATATCAAATGAACTTTCATTACTACTATTCCATCTCATATCCATTCATACGCTCAAAATTCAACATCTTCCTTTCAAAAAATTCATCTTTGTTCTCTCTAAAACAAAAATTTAAAAATGAAATGGAATCTAATCATGCACTTGGCTTCTCATTTCCCGATTTTATTTCTGAAGCTTGATAATGAGGAAAGCCTAGCTATGTAGTTCAATTTTGTTAAAAGAATAATGCAAACGTCTATATATTAGAAAACAACTACTTGGAAATTGCAGACCTGTGCAATTGTTCAAAGTTGGCTTACCATGAATGATCAACAAATAACATAATTATACCACTAGAAATTATTTAGATACGTAAGAACATCAGAAAAGACAATAAATATGATTTTATGCCCTCTAACAAAATTCAGAGCACACGCGTGGTTCTATTTAGTTAGCAATTTTAATCAGAGTGTGTAACCAAACTGACCTGGTAATCAAACTCAACTTCCCGAAGCGATTAAATTTCATTCATAATGCTAACATCCTTATCGATCATGCCATATACCATATGATCACATCATTAATGTTGATGGATTCCTGTGAAGCAACACAATGATGAAATATATTTTTCCATAAAGCAGACATATAATAATACATAAATGAAATTATTTAATAATATGATCACTAAAAAAGTAGACTTTCCACAAACTTGATATGTAAAACAATTTTATAGATTCTTTATAGAAATTTTCCGCCTAGGAAAAATATTATACATATATTACCTTCATATCATAGTAACTTTTTCGGCAAAATCAGAAACTAACCATTCAGATCAACAACATGAGAAACATCAAAGAAGTAAACATTACTTTGAGATCAAAATATTAAAAAATCGATGACTACAAATCTGGGTTGGGTTAAGAAAATCTTGAGGAGAAGAATGTACAAAATAAAACAAAACAAATAAACAAACAAAATTTCAATTTAGGTTTTACACAAACAAAAAATTGTTCAAAAAACAATTTAAATTTGCAAATTATCATCAAAGAAGATCTGAAAATATTTAAATGAGGAATCAAAATCAGTAGGTTTTCATAAAAAATAGAATCACACATCCATATACACAACAAAATGGATCATATCAATCGATGACATGAATGCAGTCAAAATCACAAGAACCCAAAATAGAAAATCAAAATAAATCAAATTAACCAAAAAAAAAAAAAAATCTGAAATCAAATAAATAAAATTGAAATTAATAATACAAATCATATTATTAAAACTCAATTTGCGCATAAGAAATGGCGCTTACCAAATAAATGAAGATTTAGGGTTGTACTATAGAATTTGTTCATAAATTGAAAGTTTGTGACGATTTTTTACGAATCTAAGAATCTGGATAGAATCATCAAAAGAATTTGAATTAGAACATAAATCTTCATTTAAAAAACGGATCGAAAAAAAATACATGAATCTAACTTAACTGGTGAAGAAATCGGAAGAGAGAAATAAAAATTAAAAAATTATCTTACAATAACCGGTGAATAATTTTGAAATAGGAAGAATCATTATTCGAAGCTCAATCCAGAATTAAATGGAAAAAACATGGTTGCGGTGAGAAGGAGAGAGTGGGCAGCGAGAGGGAGAGTCAGAAAAAAGAAACCCTAGATTTTGAAGTATCGGATAAAATGAGAAAAAGTAACATTTTATACCTACTTAAAAAAACCCAAAAAGGTAGCATATTAACCCGAACAACCCAAGATTGACACATCAACTTGCGGAGTTACCAAATGACGACACGTGTCATTCGAAGCAATGCCTAGCTGACACATAAATTAGGATGTCAGCAACATTACAAATAGGGTGAATTCGACAACAGCTCCTACCGGTTGGATTTGCAGTTCTCGACTCCAGATCAAGGAGCAGTGTAACGAAAGGCAGAGATAGAAAAATAGAACTTTATAATAACTCCACACTTCAATGTTGGACCGGCTTCTTCCAAACAGTCGAGAAAAATAAATAGCTCTAGTTTGGACCGAATTTGTCCACATCTAATTTAGGCAAAAATGCGTATATATCGTATTTTTGAAATCAAATTGTGTTTTCAGGTGGATTGGGGGCGGGCTGTGTTTTTAAGTGGTTTCGCACACTCAGCCTGCGAAATCAACAATTTTTTTTATGGATTCGCACTCTCAAGGTGAGAATTCTATTTTCTAAAAAAAAAAATTATTGTAGATTCGCACTTTCAGTGTGCGAATCCTAGTTTTTATTAAAATAAATTTTTTTTAAGTGGTTTCGCATTATAAGAATGCGATTCCTATATTTTATAAAAACAAAAATGGTAATTCCTAATTTTTAGCTACATATTTTTCTGCGGTCTATGTTTAATGATTTAAGAGATTGTACGCGAATTTGACGTGATAGTAAGATCACAAGAAAAAAAAAAATTTGTTCTGTAGTGATTGTACGCGAATTTGACGTGATAGTAAGATCACAAGAAAAAGAAATTGACTAATGAAATTTAAGATTTATCCATGCATTTCACCAAACCTCAAATCACCAGTAGAAAGTTAGTCATTATTGAGGTGTTCGATAAAATAAAATCCTATAATATTCTTTTTTTCAAATAAATTATTGTATAAATTATTTCTGGACTTGCACACAAAATTTAATACTCACCTATTAATAAACACTTAATAACTGCACAAAACAAAAAATGGAGGTGCACGTCCTCATTTGTCATTTAATCATTTTATAAATGTATTGTGTTTTTTTTTTATGTTTTAATGATAACTTTTGCAATAATTAATATCTATTATTTAAAATACCATATAAAACTAGTACTAAAAGTAATTCGAAGATTTTAGGAAACTTCTTGAGCTCACATGTCTAAAGGATTGCGTAAGAATTTATCATGGAGAGTTCTAAAAAGTTTTTTAACAAATCGACAACATATATAAATATTTCAAAGAAAAAAACCCTATAAATATGTGATAAATTCAACATTTTCACAACAAATCTGAAGTTTGGAGAGATGCAGGGATAAATTTTAAAATAAACTTATACTATCACACGTGAAATTCACGTACAATATCTCTTAACAGATCATTAAACAAAGATAGCGAAACGTACAATATTCTCTTACAGATCATTAAACAAAGATAGCCGAAACGTATGTAGCTAAACAGAGGAATTACCATTTCTTTTAATAAAAAATATAGCACTCGTATAATTAAACCACTTTCTTTTAATAAAAACTAGGATGCTGTAAATGCGAATCTACAATAATTTTTTTTTTTTAAATAGGATTCGCATCGCACCTTGAGATCTCAAGTGCGAATCCATAGAAAAAAAATAAAAAGAAAATTGTTGATTTCGCAGGCCAGGTGTGCGAAATCACTTAAAAACACAATCCTTGAGAGTGCGAATCCATAGAAAAAAAAAAAAAAAAAAAAAGTTGTTGATTTCGCAACCCAGGCATGCGAAATCACTTAAAAACACAATCCGCCCCCAATCCACCTCAAAACACAACTTGATTTGAAAAGTACAATATATATGCATTTTTGCCTCTAATTTAATCACTCAGCAAATGAGGTATGCTCGTCACACATCAACACCACCACCCTACCCCACCCAATTCTCTTATTGCATGTCAGATTTAATGACTTTAAAGAACCGCAGAATATCTCATTTTCAAGTGGAGCTTTGTATCGTACCCACATTTTATTGACCAGTGGATCTTACCAACATTACACGAGCATTACTATATCACATGCATGCATATATACATGAACTCAGCCTGAACACAGATTTGATCCCGTTTAATTGTTATTACATAGACCCTACAGAATACAAATTATAGTAACTCGAGTCGGTCATGAATTTATTGTCAAAGCTACTATGAAGGGATTGTAAATAACATTTCTCCAACTGACCACAGATACAGCAGCAAATCTTGCGCTATTGTAAGCATACGAATTTCTCCATATGTATGTTATATTAACAAGCCTGGCACAAGAATCTTAAATTTATAATTGGACTGCCTAGTTTATGAACCCCGATGTTTTTCACATCTCTGTCTTTAATTTCATATCTCCATTTGGTAGGACGTTTTGTGATTGTGCAAATCGTTTAGCCTCCTGCATAAATAACAAATGGTTCAGAGCTTATAAATACCAAAATTAATACACTTTTCATCTGAACTAACACACAACAAAGGAATAAACTAAATGCTGGCTGAGCAGGGAACACTATTCCAAAACCTCGTCATTAGAAAAATGACATCTAACATTTTTGCATGCCACAATATTGACTGGCGGGAATATATGATATATTATCTCACATGAGCACACACTGAGGAGGGGGGCGAGGAGGTCTATTAGCCACACTCCATTACACAGGTGCAAAAAGGATCTTTGGGTAAAATCATTCAAAACTTAATAACCACACAGCCCTTTAGTTCTGCATTGTATTTGTCTACTTAAACTTGAACCATGACAGCAATGATATGTTTCATTATAATTCCCCCTGACTATTGTTTTCCCTCTCCTCGTCCACGCCTGAGTGAGAATTTTGGCAAGATGTAAATTATATCTAATAACAAAATTCACATGCACAGATTAGTAAGAGGTAAAGATGGCTTCAATTATTTAGGCCAAATTTTTAGCACTTTCAAAGAATTTTAGGTAAAAGAGTCAATTTGCAGTTGCTAAAATCTCATCATCAACGCTGAAAAGCAAGAAATCAAGAATACATGACGTTCAGAAATCATGTAATGCAGAGTAGTTCAATTTCAGTCTTCCAAAGCGGTATTATGAACTCAAAATTGTGCAAATGCCAACACATTTTTCTAAACTTGAGCAAATTTAACTAATACTTTATATTGAAGTCGAGTAACTTTGACTAAACTCACAAGTGTTTGAGCCTTTGAGGGACATTTTGATGTTAAACTGGTGGTACAACAATAGAGTAAAGTGATATCAGTGTAGGTTAAATCAATTAAAGATCAACAGGCAAGGATAAGGAAACAGCTTTGTAACCTATACAAAGGTTCATTTACAACCACGCATGTAACCTATTGACATATGTTGATCCATATGAAAGGGAAAAAAAAAGGGTCTGGAAGGTTTTGATATTCTTTATTTAATCACCTATGTCCAAGCAACCTACAAAATAAGCCCATATTAGATAGCCATTTATAAGATGGCAGTTAGTATAAGTTCGTTATTAGGTGACCATACCAAATTTAAAATACACGTGTGACGTGTTATCACTTATAAATCACATAAGCCATAACAACATGAGTAAACTCATGAGTCATGACTACCAAACATAAATTCAAATGAAGTAGTGAGTTCCAAATACACAGCCAAAACATAGAATTATAAACTTATTTCACTTTATCATCTTTTCCATCTACTATCAAACATCATACACATGAAATCACATATTGGCAAAAAATAACATGATACAAGTCACCTAGAAGGGAGTTGGAGAACCAGCCAGGATCTTTTAGAAGTTAGAACTTGAACATGAATAAAGAACAATGTTGTCTAATTTTATAAATACTTCAACGTTCATCTCTTTAATGCCCTTAATGCAATGTCATCTCATAGTTTACATTTAATAAACGTAGCACAAAGAAAACCTTAATCATGCATTTTATTGAAGAGAAAACTTAGGACAAATGATGGTTTGAAGGCATATTAATGTAATAAGTCCACTTTTGAGTTTTTTCATCTCTTTTTCCAGTCATATGCATATGACTGGCAAGCATTCTCAAGATGGATATCTGAAATCCATAGTGATTGCCAACATGCATTCATATTACATTTCATCTTGGAGAGTTTTTTCTCACACAAGCTATCTTAATTTTTACTAAACTTTTCACCGTTTAGATCACCATAAAAAGCCATTTATTCTTCTTTTTTACCTTTTCTTTTTTCTCTGATTGGCTAAAAAAGAACACTTTTCCAACACAATAACATGCACATCATTCAATAAGAAATGGGACTTGTATGCACTTAATTGACAAAAAGACTTTTAAAGTCTTATCATAGATTGGTTGACATAAATGAGATAACTTTGTATTCTTTGCAGCAGCCAATCACATTACCATTCCCCCTCGGCTTTTATGCGAAAACTAGACTCCCTAATGCATTGAATCCATCAAGGTGAATACTGTTATTGTGATTGAACATTCAAAAGATTGCACTGTACCTCTGATATTTTTCAAGAATCACAAGTTCATTACGTTCATGCCCTAAACGCAAGCACAAAAACAAGGCTCATCGCACAAAAAAGAGTTGAGGGGCAGAAGATGCAAGTGCAATAATGAACTTAATAATGTCTAAATTAGAGATAAAATATGTAATCTAGGTATAACTCACAGCTGCAGATGCTGCACGGATCTCTCTATAAGCTTCAACTTCATCAGGAAATGCCTGTTCTAGCTCATCAAGAAGGTGCTTTCGCAAGTTCTGTATAATACATAAGAAGCATAAAGATCACTCAAGTTTAAAACAAACCAGCAAGCCATTTATAACTTCAATTCTAAATCATCAAGATACTAATGGAAAAAAGGTGAAGAAAACGAGGAAAGATTTAAAAATAGGAAATGGAATTGGCACATATGAGAATGTAAAAGATGCAATAGAAAATAGGGGAGCATACAAAATTTTAAAACTATTTCACCAGTTGAAAGCCTTCTTTTGAAATCACTATATTGCCATATGGCAAATTCTATCCATGTTAACTCAGATCTAAGCACTAGACCCTGTGATGAGCCATCTAGCCAAGGGTGTAACAAAGATCAAAAAAGATGAGAATCAGAAATTATGGAAATCCCGAACTTAAACAAACTACTTATGCAAGAAACAAAAATAGTGTGAATTGCAAAACTGAGAAGACGCCTTGGTGCAATTCAGAATTGCAAAATATTTCTAAGGTAAAGTAAAACAGAAAAGTAATTGATAAGTAGATGCATATACATGTTTAGATGCAGTTAGTTTTTATACACAAAACATTGTAGCAAATATATTTTATTACAATAAAAAAGAGAACATAGATTAAAGAAATTAGAAATGCATTCTCAAAAGGAAAATGACCAACCTTGAAGGTGTCAGTTTTCCCCTTAGTAATCTGATTCTTAGCAATGCAACCATTCAACATATCCCGCGTAAATTCATCAGGATTCTTCCCATCATCTATCAAACTACACCCCAAATCATATAGTCGTATTAAATGCGTCTTCACATAATTATTATAAAATTAATCGTGTTTAAAAATGGCTTTCTTCGTCAACAAAAAACTTACTTGAGAACCTCCATTGGCACCTGAATGGTACACTTCTCCGCTAATCTTGTCATATTATCCAGTTCCAACACCAAGTTATTCCTATATCCAACACAAAGAGCTAATCAAAGAAAAGCCTACAGAAAAAGCAAACAGATGCAATCATCCCCTCAAAAAAATAAAAATCAATCATTCACTAAAAAGAATTTGCAATCATAATCGATGAAAATAATAGTTAAATTTGAAAAAGTTCTTCCAAATCTAGTTCATAACATCAATTCCCCACATACCAAACAGTATGTTCCAACTCAATGAAAATAAACTCAAAACTCTATATACAAAACAAAAGGAAAGCAAAGTATAATTCAGTAAATAAACTATTAGAGCGAAAATTAATTACATGCGCTGTAGAACTATTAGAGCGAAAATTAATTACATGCGCTGGAGAAGAGGGAGTTGGGAGGCCACGTTGTAGGAGGAGATGGTGAGGTAGAGCTGGTGAAGGATGCCCAAGGTTTTCTGGATTGAATTTATAACTTGAGTCAAATTCTGTTTAGGGTCGTCAATTGGGGTAGCGGCGGTGGTGGCCGAAGAATCCATCGGCGATGCGTCGGTTGATTGTGAGATTATCATGCTGTTACCGCCGCTCGCCGCCGCCTGTGATGGATCCATGTTTCTCAAAATTGGAAATCTGCCTCGTTCTATGTTTTTATTGCTCAAGCCCAAAAGCAGCGTCTGAACATAACGCATCCCGAGGGTTTATAAAATGGGTTCGGATATATGCACCCAAAAATTTATTAGTTCACCCTAATTAAAAAATATTTTATAAAAATATCAAAACTATAAATACTCCAAATTACACTTCATCTTCTTCATCCTTCCACCACCATCCATGTTGTCTTCGTCGTCACCGTCGCTCCTCGCATCTCCACTTTACCCATGGTGTATAAAAATAATTCCAAAACTTCAAACCATTGAACTAGTAGAATAACAAAATCCTAGAACCCTCAGCAATTAGAAATTTGATGCAAAAATATATACAGTCTGCCGGCCACATAGCAAAGTCAAACTTCCAGAAATCTTACATTATTAAACAATTGAAAATCTAATTTTATTTTGTTTTAATTTACCCTTTTATTCTAACATAATAAGGTACACGCACACAGTTTCATTCTTCAGATTTCTTACTTGTTTTATATTCGTCAATTTTGTGTCTTTTCCCATACAAAATCTCTTCTTTTCATGCTTTGAAGACTTAATATGTATTAACTGGCTAAAAAAGTTACATATAGACCATGTATATGATTAGATATCTTTTGGGGCACTGGAACAGCCATCCTCATTACACAAGGCACCTAATCCTTCCTTAAGCCTAATCCTTAACAGGTTGCGGCACAGTGAATCATAAGGTATAGCCAATACTCTGCCAACTTAGGACTTAGTTCAATAAAACCAGGCAACCTTTCAACAAAAGTCACGCTGTTGGCGATGTGAGGGGAAGCGGCGACGACGAAAGGGATGGTGGTGGAGGACTGAAGAAGATGAAATGTAATTTGGGGTGGTTATAGCAAAGAGGGTAATTTTGGTATTTTTGTAAAATATTTTTTAATTGGGGTGAACTAATAAATTTTCGAGGTGCGTATATCCGCACTCTTATAAAATTGGTATCTCATTTCGCCAATGTTCATAAATTGCGTAAAAGTCATTATTGTTGTAAAATTAGAGAAAAATGAGAGGAGAGTGAGAGAATGAGAGAAGAGAGTGATCAAAAGGTGTATTTTATTATGAGAACTAGAGTCTCTTTTATAGGTACAAGATTAGAGTTTAAAGGTAGGATGGTTCATATAACATATAATTAAGGTAATTATTAATTACAATATTTCCCCTTGAATGACCTTAAAAATGTTGCCTCGTTAAAACCTTCTCAGGAAAACCCAATGGGACAAAACTTGGTCGAAGGAAAAAGAGTACAGCCCTACTCCCCCTAAAAATCATCACTGTAGATCTTTGAATCGATGCATGTCAATCTTGTTTACCAATTATCTAAACGATGATGATGGCAATGCTTTCATGAATAAGTCCACCAAATTATCATATGAGCGAATTTTTTGGATATTGATATAGCCATTCTTTGGAGATCTTGTGTGTAGAAGTTCGAGAGAGAGATATCTTATCTTGTCACCTTTTATGTAATCACATATGAGTTGTGTCATGTGTGAAATATTTATTTTCACACTCATAGTGTTCAAATGTTGTCTCATTAAAACCTTGCCAGAAAAACCCTGTGGGACAAAAAACTGATCGAAGAAAAAAGAGTACAGCTGCTCCCCGTGACTTCAATCGGTAGTAGTTCTCGAGTATATCATCTATCTATATTCAAACTTTAAAATATAATAAGATTTATAAACTCTTCACGAGTTCTATACCATATTATGATGTTTATACATCATTGTTATCCAAATAATATGCCTCGTCAAAACCTTTCAAAGAAAAACCCGATAGGAAAAATCTGAGTGAAGGAAAAAGAGTACATTATTCTTTGAATATGCTCATGATGTTGCCTCATTTGAAAATCTTACTGGGAAAATCCAACAAAACCTCAGTTTAAGGGAAAAAGAGTGCAATGCATATCTCATTATATTAACTGATAATGTTACAAATGCTTTAAGCATATCAAAGTCCTTCCAAGATTTCATTTCATTCATGATATTGTTCTACATTGTCGGTTGAATGAAACTTCAAGTTTCAATATCATCCACCACGTAAAAGAATGCTCTTATAGCATAAATCCTTATTTATATATTATTGACAAAATATTTCATATGAATGAACTTCTAGTCAAACATATAGCAATCTATAAGATTGCATATTCAATCTTGGCCAAACAATTGTGCCAATAACTTTTAATTAATTCAAAATGTCATCCTCGCTATCATTGAACTCATGAGTATAAATATAGTCGACTAATTTTCTTATTGATTCTATTTGATCCAATTATATAGACATAACTTATCGAGATCTCTTTGTTTTTAAAATTATCATTAGGTATCCTAACCTCTTCAAGGGTTTATAATTTGTTATGTCTATTACTTTACTGGAGTATAAAGTTTAGTGAGAAGGCCATCACAAATATTTGCTCTATATAAAGGATAAGTACTAGAATCAATCGTTACCATGCTTCAGGCATGCCATCTTAATCCTCTTATAGGATTTTTTATAACTTTCAAGTTTGAGTCTTTAAACTTGAAAACCATTGATAACCTTATAGTCAGTAATCTAAAATGAAAATTCTCGTTACAAACTTCAGTTTTGTTTTAAACTTTGCGAGGATTGTATTTAGGCATTCCATATTTTTTTCTGGTTACCATGACATATACATTTCATATGTTTTGTTACCATAACATATGTCTATCCTCCCCCTAATGCTGAGAATATACAATGATTAACAAACTATGAGAAAAATGTATCTTTATTTGATATGTTCTCAAGATTCGCTATCCATCATGACATGTGGTGGGGCGATTACAAATATCGCACTTGTTTAAATTTTGATGGAGGCTTCTGACTGTAAGCCATAGACAGGGGTTTCACATATATTTTCATATTTGACATACTTGTGAAATATTCTTTTCACATAATTACAAAAACTGTTCTCATCAAATGATATAACAAATATCATAAGGCATATCAATTGCTTTTGCCAACCATAGTCAATAAAATATTAATCATCAATAAATTGTGCAAATAAATTTACTGGCAAATGATAAGTGTATTTATTAGATACATACGGTACTTTGCTCTCATAGCCAATAGAGCAATTATTCTCATAAACTTCTGGTTATGAGATAATAATACATGCAATCTTCTAGTGGATCCAAATATCTAGAAGTCAACATGGAGGGTGAATGGGCCCAGATGATTCACCCCATAATATAAAATATGAATATTATTGGGACCTAATTCCAATTAAACTATTAATAATTTAATGGTTAACTTTGTTGAGAACATGTAGCATTAAAAATAAATAGAAGAGTCTTCATACTCTCATAAATTAATAAACTGGGATGGTCATACCAGTCATGCCAAATCATGATAATACTGAACTTCGGGTTCAAAATGAAAAAGTAATTTCTAACTCCTTTAGAGCTTTTATTGAAATTTCGGGTCAATATAGAAATATTTGAGTTAATACTAGTTTATAGTACAAATTAATTTGATAATAAATTATCTCAAATTCTTATGGATATTTCAAGTAAAAAAAAAATCAAACTTCTGGTTGATTTATATTCCAAATTATATCACCATGAGTTTGTAACTCAAGTGGTATCACTAACACTTTATAATGGTGTTGAAAAGGGCTTAAACCTTGGACCTCTCATATTTTTTTGAGGTTTATCTTTACTTTCTAACCATTTTGCCCAACTTACTAAAAAAATATTCTAAATCATATCAAAATAATTACAAAAACTTTACGTATGATATTATTGAGATTTGTACTACTTCAAGAATACAATCAATTTAAAGTTTTGAAATTTATAAGAATCCATAACATATAAATAATACTCATGGTATATATTTTTCAAAAATGATAAGTTTTATATAAGAAATATGCTCTTCGGGGCATTATAAGTAGTAATGATTGATTTGATGTGTTACTCCTTCGTGAGTATACTTGGTTTTTCATATTGCATACGATAAAGTGTCATTTTTCAAAAGTAAGAAATATCCAATTGAATATTTGACATAAATAGCACTATTTCAGGAGTAATATATCAATATTCTTTAAGAATATTAAATTGACAAATAAATATATAAATGATATCCTCGGGAATATAATGTTCGTAAGAAATATTATTATTAGTTGTGCTACTTCAGGAACAACAACTTAATCATAATGTAAATAATACAAACAATGGCATGTAAATAATATTTTTAATAATAAATAAGACATAATAAAAATATTTCTTCAAGAGCATTGTTAATATTTTTCTGAAATACTATATATTAATTTTCATCAGGAAAATACGAATTATATATCTTGTAATGTTCTTCATGACATATCATACTCAACTATGAAATTACAATACACCATCACATTTCTTCAAAAAGCATGATTTATATTTTAATAATCTTCAAGATTATTAAGAATTTTGAAATCGTATTTCACAAAAATACTACGATAAATATGAGTTGAAAATAAATCTCATACAACACGCAAATATACATGATTACATGTTTTATCAAGAAAAGAAAAACACAACTTGTTATTTCAGATCTATCTTGCTTGCATATAAATTGTGTCATTTAACTAAATGACAATAACGAAAATTGAGCCAAATGAATACTCTAAATTCATATTAATAAGTAGATCCCATTAGAATCATATTAACTGTAATATTTGGGATGCATCTCCTCCTAACCAAAATCACGTCAAAAAATGTACTATAATTACCACATAATGCACATTAATAACTATGCAATGTATTCCAAAAAAAAAATGGGGGTCAAATTTTCAAGTCTCAAAATAGAAATGCTTAAAATTCATAGATTATGCTTCATGCTTGCCCGTGATTATCAATTCAGTAAGATAAAGTTTC
This sequence comes from Phtheirospermum japonicum, assembly GCA_014905375.1. Taxonomy (NCBI): domain Eukaryota; kingdom Viridiplantae; phylum Streptophyta; class Magnoliopsida; order Lamiales; family Orobanchaceae; genus Phtheirospermum; species Phtheirospermum japonicum. The sequence goes on along the minus strand of BMAC01000084.1, from coordinate 155,480 downwards.
TAATATCATGCATGTAAATACATGATAAAGTTTCAAGAGAATTATCTAATTGTATCCACCTTTTTTTTTAATAAAAGATATAATCCATTAAAAACCCTCTAAGAATTAGAAAAAAAAAATCATAGTTGAAACACATAAACTTGGATTAACATCCATATAAAAAGAGAAAATATGTACCTTAATTGGATAGTCTCTTCGTGAAAAATATGTGTCGGTGGTTAGATCCTCAAAACTATTTGATGAAATTGTGGACAATCTCTCCTTCATCAAGTGTCTGAAAGAAAATAAAGGTAATCTCATGAATAAAAATATTTGATCTAGAACTATAATGTCAATAAGACATAAATATTAAAATTTTTTCAGAAATAAGTATCATATATCATAACATGCGATACTTCAAGATCACAATAATTTTTTAGACTTAAAAAAAATCCATATTATTCAGGAATATTGAATTATGATATAATTTAAGTACACGTATGAATGGTTCTTTATATATATATATATATTTTTCAGGAATATTGAATTATCACATGAAATACATATATTCTTTCGGAATAATGTATAGTTGTTCTACTTCAAGAGAAACAACTTGAATTGATATAATTAAAACACATGACAAAAAAAATAAAAAACCAAAATAATAATTAAATAAAGAAATTGCTTCTTCAAGAACAATTATAGATCCCATATTGACTATGGTTGTAACGAGCAATTGTAGATCTAATAGTATTCTTCAAGAATACATAATATTCAAATAGAATATATTGATATATGGTTGTATTTCTCCAAAAACTATAATAATATATCGACGAGCAATTGTAGATCTCATAGTATTCTTTAGGAATACATAATATTCAAAGAATATATTGAGATGTAGTTTTATTTCTCCACAAACTACAATAATATATCGACGAGCAATTTAGATCTCATAGAATTCTTCAGGAATACATAATATTCAAAGAATATATTGAGATATAGTTATATCGACGGTGGAAGAAATCGATTTCTCATAGCGTTTCTTCAAGAAACAACTTTAGATCCGTGATCTTTGGGTAATGTAAAAAAAAACAAAAAAACCGATCTTCACCTTTTCAAAATCAACCTTTATATGTCTTAAACAATATATACAAATATCAACTTGATCCAACGGTTAAATTATGTGAAATCGTCTTTTGAGAAAATATGCACCGATGATTCTATGAACAAAAAATTGTTTTGTTCAAAATTCATTATTGAACTATATATGGATCAAAATAAGACCTCCATCGTTCAGATCGTAATTCGATAAGTGTTGAACAGATTGTAAAAATTTGAAAGCGATCCAACGGTTAAAACTTCATAAATCGGTTCTTATCGAACAGATTGTAAAAATTTGAAAGCGATCCAACGGTTAAAACTTCATAAATCGGTTCTGCAAATTTTCCGCGCATAGAATTATCACGCAGAAAATTTTCTATTATTTTTATTTATGAAGGTTTGGTTTTGAAAGCTATTATTTTTCGATCAGTCTCAATTGGTTAGAGATTCGTGTTGATAACATGTTGTAAAATTAGAGAAAATGAGAGGAGAGTGAGAGAGAGAAGAGATTGATCAAAAGGTGTATTTTATTATGAGGACTAGAGTCCCTTTTATAAGTACAAGATTAGGGTTTAGGGATAGGATGGTCATTCATATAATATATAATTAAGGTAATTAATTAATTACAATAATTATGTATATGTAGTAGCCATATTTTAGTGACGATTTTCGTTGCATAACTGAGAATCTATTCAATTATTAGCGAGTGATAGCGAACCAATTCTCGGGGGAAATGAAAGTTTAATTTTTTTTTTTTAAATTCGAGATTTGGGGCAAATAAAATTTTAATTTTTTTTAAAATTGGAGATTTGTCACTTTGAATATCCATCTTGTAAAATGAAAAGAGATACGGTAGAAATTAAGGTTCTCTTATTCATCGAAGACTCCCTTTATATAGTGTATCAAATACATGTTTTCATAATACATAAAAATAACAAATACCTAAATTGTCCCTCATCAGTTACTTGTCGATGAAGACACACTAATTGTGTTTTTCCTTCAACACTCCCCTTGTGCCAAGTCAAAGAGTGCAATGGTGTTTCATTGTTGCCTCGTTAAAGCCTTGCCAATTAACAAAACTCAATGTAAAAAATAAAACTTGGTCTAAGGAAAAAGAGTACAACACACTTATGTTGAGACTCCCCCTAAAGTCTACACCTCTCTTTGATATGTACATCTATCAAGAGAACTTTAAAGTCTCCGCTTCCTCAATTTACTTGATTTTTGAGAAAGTGCATAGTTGTTGGTTATAGAAGAGTTGTGGTGATATTACTCGTATTATCACATTTTCTTCAGTGACAGAGTTCAAGCCACTATTATCAAATATATGAATGATCATAATATTTATCATTAATAATCACGGACTACTACATGTATGATAATGATCTCTTTACATGAATCGAATGAGTAACCAGTATCAACGATACTATTTGGTGTTTCACAGTAGGAAGTAAACTCAACATTTTCTTTAGGGGTTACAAGACCATCTGCAGTCCCAATTATATTTATGAATGGGAAAAATAAACTCGCGTCAATGGTTCCTTTAAGGTATCAAAGTACATTTTGATTCCACTCCAGTGACATTGCGCTTTCTTGAGTTAAATCAAGATAACAATTTTGAGAAAGTAATATTTGGTCAAGTGTATTAGTAATGGTACAATAATGCGCATGTTGTACATAGTTAGAGAATTTCAACTCCCACAAGTTCTTTGTCATTCCGCTGACGAAATTGATCTTTCCTTATATTTTCACTTTGACCAATCATATGAGTGCTATCATATTGCACTTATTCATATTTAATCGCCTGATCACCTTTTGGATATATGCAAACTGTAGAATTTAGTATTCCACAAACTCGGGTTTAGTTTAAAGCCTTAACATGACCAATTTTTTCCATGATTCATTATCTCAAATTAAGAATTTCAAATAACTAATGATATCTCTTATTTCATTAAGAGTGGATATTATGTTCATATCATCGACATATACAACTATATTTGCAAATTTGAAACTTATTTTATTTATAGATACGCAAGGGCGTATATTATCTTTTCCCAATCAAGTAGTCACTTAGACGGTCATACCACATCCGTATGGATTGTTTCAATCCATAAAGTGAGCATTTTAATTTAATTGCAAATGCACTCCGTGGATTAGAGTCACTTGCCTTGGTAAGGAAAGTCTAACACGCACTTTCGTATATATCTCTAAATCATGATACCCATAGAGATATGATGTAACCACATGTATAAGCTGCATTCTCATTCTTTGGAATTATAACATCTATTATAGTAGAGTACATATTCCCATAGTCAATTCCAGGGCATTGTGAGAAACTTTGTGCTTCAAGTTTAGATTTGCATTTCATGGCTTTATTTTTCTCATTACGCTTTCTGACAAAACTTTGTTTATGTCCTACAGGCTTTACAATTAGTGAGGTTAGCACTACCAGACCAGATACCTGTCTTGTTGTCAGTGAATTTAGTTCTACCTGGATTGATTCTTTACATTTAGGTCAATTTTCTCTATATTGACATTTCAATAGAGCGTGGCTCGATTTCATCGTGCTCTATGATTCCTTGAGCAATAGTGTATACATCATCAATGTGTGTGAAAAATCTTTCCATCAATTTATATAAACTCTCATAGTACATTGAGATTTCTTTATTCTCTGGAATCATATTAAACATCGAAGTGTCATCCAGTAATGATTCATGGACATAAGTATAACCAGAGATAATCTCATGAGAGGAATTATCTTCATTGATGATCAATTGAAGTTGTGTCATACATGCCCTCTTATTCCTTTGGCAAGTATTGATCGAACCAAGTGACCTCCCCTTATTCCTTTTGGGAGTCACGACCTCAACCACACCTCCACTAAGTATGGTTGCAATGTCTTAATTTGCAACATTGTGCCCCTTATGAGGTCTTTAACCTTGAAGACACATTTGCAGCTGGTATATATATGATCTCGTCACTTTAGAAATTGAGTCTTCTATACTTTGAAGATCAATTGTTCACTTTACTTTATTTTCACGTTACATTGCGAAATGCGGGGATCATAATGAGACATAATGTGAAACTATTCCTATCGTTCCATTAGAAAATAGTTTTTCTTATCTTCCCCTAACGACGGGAAGACTGTCTCATTAGAGTGACAAATTCGCTAATTTAGCGATAAAGAGACCATCTGTCAAAGGTTTCAAATAGCGGATGACTGTTGGAGATTCATATCCAACATAAATACTTAATCTTCTTTAGAAACCCATACAAATGCGTTGTGGGGACGCAATAGGCACATATACTGCGTAATCAAATATGCGTAGATATGAATTATCAGGCTTATATCCAGTTACCAACTGGTACGCAAAATATCTGGTTAGCAGGGGTTCATAAACAAATAAGTAAGAGTTGCGTGCAATATTGCATAACCCTGTGCAGAGACAAATATATGAGTGCGCATAAATATTATCTTAGTCACCATCTATATTCTTTTCGATGGTTTCTTCTGTGAGACCTTATTGTTTATGCACATTAGGGTACAAGATGCATTACATCGATCTTGATTAAAATTCAATAGACATCGAATACTTTTAATGTAAACTCTCTAGCATTATGAGTTTGGGTGCTCTATAAGGACGGTGAGTCCTCAATCATACTCAATGTGCTAGAAGTTTTGCAAATGCAATATTTTTATGGACAATACGTGTCGAAAAATTGACCAAAACTATAAAATACTTGAATGATCCACATTTAGATATGTCCACATGTATCACCAATTATTAATTCTAAGAATGGAATATTATACTTTGTATCTTTAGTATATGCAGGTCTCAATTATACAATTTTGCTAATGAACAAGTTCTGAAAAAATGAGTGATGTATCTTTTAGATATGAATGTATGTAGTGCTCCTAGTACTTTAGATAGCACTAGCTGTAATTGAACAGCATTAGTTCGACACTATATTGTGCATCAAATTTTTATCTCATTTTGTGTTCACTCAAAATAAAAGATGTCCATGTTAATTTCTTAAAATATGGACCATTAACGACGACCAAAGAATACATGCCAATCGTGTCAAAACTTGAATGAGTCAGTGTCCAAAAGTTCTTTGTTGGTCATATCTTATGATTCAATAATCAAATAGTAGTAAAGTAAAATTACTAGATTGACTATAAAACGTGCTTTCTTCCACATAAATGAAAGGTATAGTTCCATACTCATAATGTACTTCTTAATGATAATCATCAACATGAATATCATCAAATTTAACAAGGTTCATTTCGCTCTTGGTCCATACTGAGCTTTTATGACTTTAATCAATGTGCCACTAGGCATCAAGACTTTTTCACATATAAACATCAATTCAGTGAATAATTGTCTATTCCTCGACAAATTCTCAGATTCTTCAGAGATATTTGAACGAAATACTTTTCATTCTAATATCTCACATTATTTTCTAGATATGTTACATTATATCTTAATAGTATACTCCTGAACCTTGTATGTGAATGTGTGGTAAGTAAACTCAATTACATTCAATGCTTTAGAATGAAATGCAAAACTTACCAATAAGCCAAAAATAAATAAATCGGGCCGCATCACATAAATCTAACTCAAAATAAACTTTAAGACCAAATACAATAGTCTAATATGAATGATTGATTATACTTTCATAAGTTCTTTATAAAGTAAGAAACAAACAAATTTCATTAATCAAAATAGAGGATACCCATTGACTAAGCAAGGAGGTTATTTGGAGAACCTCCATAAATATCTTACATTGTGGTTCATTCTTCCCACATGGGTAGGGATCAACATGTCTCTTCCCCTTTACTTTGAGGTTATTTCCACTATTCATATCGATCCTAGTTAGCCTCAAGAAATTTCCTTATCCAGAGGTTTAACATTGGTATTATGAAGAATAATGTCATGTCTCTTAATGACTTACTATCATAATTGGAATTATACAAGTGCATCAATATGTTTGCTTAAGTGGAAAAAAATAGAGTGAGATCTTATCTCTCAACTATTTATTATCATTTAAAGTGACTTTCCTTTCAACATATGGTAACACATGTCTTTAGTTGCAATATATCAATGTCATTGACCCTTTTTAGCAAGAATTTTTTTTTTCATTGAATTCTTAGGCTTGGAAGTAATGTTTCATAATATTGCCAAAATATTTATTTAGGATTTGGGGCCAATATGAATTCTCAGATTCATTAGAGAATTGACTTTGACTTAGTTTGACGGTTCTTTGTCAGTTAGAAGTTGGTGGATGACATTATTGTGGAATTGTAGGTATTCTAGTTTTCGCATCAAACGAATGGTAGTACTCAATTTCTTCTGAGAATATTATTTTGAATTTAAATTGAGTTAATTCAATCAATTTCTTTAGATAATGAATTTGAAGAATATATGTCATACTTTGTTACAAAATTTATTTATCAATTTTTTTAGCGTTCATGAACTTTCATTATCATGAAAATATGCAAATGTACAATCAATGATACATACTGAAAGTAGTTATAAATAAGCTTGAAACATACATGAATGTATCGATTCATCAGATTTATGATCAACGAAACATATTGGCAAAATCATGACCAGTCTCTCATCTAATCATGTAAATAACTTTATTTACGATTTCTAAATTAGAAATCATCTAAGGGCATAAGTACTAATATATTATGTACTCTTTGAATATCATAAAACATTGCAAAATTTCATGTTTGTCAATATCGTACATAATATTACATGTATATAATCATAGGTAATATATATACATTTACATGCTTTGTATAAGAATGCACAATAATACATACCATGCCATATAACCAAATATTTATTAGTTGCACTAAATAAATAATTGGGTAATTCGAGTTACCTTGAAGGAAAGTCACGATTCTTTCCTAATTTTGTTTTTGCAATAGGTTTCTTCGTAATATGTTTCTGATGAAATAGACCTTCAAACCCAATCTCCACCATTCAGATTTAACCACTATATATTATATTCAAAATTCAGCTTCATCCAACGGTCTGATCATGTATAATTTAATTTTTAAAAGAAACTGGGCAGACAGTTTCGGGAAACAGGATTAGAGCTGTTCGAAATTCATTATCAAATTCTTAAGACCTCATATTCAATTCTTCACCATTCATATTGGACTTGTATATATTTGGAATAACATATCCGAAAGTTGGCTTGATCCAACGGTTCTATTGTGCGAAATCATATTTTGAAAAACGCTGCACATAAATTTTCAAAATTAAAATCTGCTTTGTTTAGAATTTTGTATATAGTTTCTCGTACCTTAAAGTCCAATCTCCACCGTTTAGAACATAATTCAATAGGTCATGAAGGTTCTGCAAAAATTATAACGCAATCCAACGGTTGAAACATGAGAAAACGATCTTTCAAAATTACAATGCAGTTAGATTTTCGACGTACGAAAATTGTATAATTGTTGATTTGGTTATGGAGGCGTATTTGTCGATAACTCTCAATAGGTTAGAGTTTCGTGCTGATAACGTGTAAAAGGAAAAGCAGAAAAGAAGAAGACATAATGGAGACGAAGGATACGGTGGAAATTAAGGTTCTCTTATTCATCAAAGACTTCCTTTATATAGGGTATCTGTTTCGACCCAAAATATTACCGACGTCAAGAACAACGCCTGAAACCTTGGATACCTTCTTGACCTGCGCACAGAAACACATTAGAAAGGACCACCGGTGGTTTTCTGGTGGAAACCTCTCCGATGCTTAAGTCAGTAAAGCATATGAGGTTTCTATTAGCAAGCAAAGAAGGAATGCACAAAGAATGACATACTTCTCTCAGCCTTGGGGCTGAGATATTTATATTTTCTCCTAGTGGGAACCCCAGCCGGGATCTCAGGAGCACATGCCGCGAATCACGAGCCGTTACGTAACCAATTCTGACAAGTGGTCCCACTTATCCCTTTACTGGGAACAGGGAAAACAAGTCTTCCCTGTTCCAGGTCTTCCTCTTAATATCAATATCGGACTGGACCCTAGTCAGGTCTTCCTTGTTCCAGGTCTATATGGCCTTGGTATTAGCATCAGGTCCGACTCTAGCCCCAGGGTCTTCTGCTAGAGCACTTTCGTCAGCTCAGTATGATCCCCGGGCTGTAGTGATCTCTCTTTAAAATTGTCAGGTCATGAGAAATCCCGAGCTGTGACCATCCTTTCTTGATGTCGTATTTTCCCTAAGAGGCCTAACCAGACCTTCCTTGAAACCGAGCTGTTTCGATTATATCTTAACCAGGTCTAACCCAATTTAAGTCGATTATCAACTCCTCCCCCCGCAAGTGATTGGGGTAGAGCTAACTTTTTCCCGAGGTTCCCTCAATTTAATAAGGTCCCACACTTTTATTACTTCTCGTACTGGAACGGATCCCTAGAAATCCGCCTGACAACCAGGCCTAATTATTGGCATTAGTGGTGTCGGTCCACATTCCCAGACGGTTACCCTTCCCATACGCCTTCCAATTACTGACACGTCAGCCCTAATCTAGGACGGTTGACGCTCCAGCTCACCACTTAGGGCACTGTTCACCTGCCCATATTAAATGCGGAGATCCCATCAAATCCCGCCTTTATCGATTTCCGTTCTTTTTAAATTTATCTATTCCTCTTTTATTCCCGCTGAATTCTCACTTCTCAAAATCTTCCGAGTCTCCCTTTCCTTTTCTCTCTGAACTTCCGGCGATCCTCTCTGATTCAAATTCCCCAGCTTGATTTTTTCGGCAATCTTTTACAAACCAGGTATCTCTCTTAGCTCTTTTAATTTTCCTAAAATGGCGTCGTCTTCTAACACTCCCCCTACTAACACTTCTCCGCCATCTGCTACCCCGGCGGTGGCGGCGCTGTCTTCATCCTCGCTGTCGGACCCTCTTACGATGGCGAGAGCCTCTTCTTCTTCCCCATCTAGTGCCCCCGTAGTGGAATCCGATTCTTTGTCCCTTTCTTCTTCGGCAGCCGCGGCGGTGGCTGCCATTTCCTCCTCCTCTGGCTGCCTGGAATATCCCCCGGCCGTCGTCGAGCACCCCAAGGTCACGTCCATACTGAGTAAAAGGACGGTGGAGGAAATCCATCGTAAATATAAAATCTCCGACCCTTATGACGCCTATTGCCCTCCGGCGGGTATTTTAGCTTGTCAATCGCCGGCAGGCTGGTTAACCTTTTACCAAGACCAGTTTCAGGCAGGTCTACGCCTCCCCGTACACCCTTTAATGCTGGAAATAGCCAAAATATACCAGATACCCATTTTCCAACTCACCCCTAATTCCTTTCGCATCATGGTTTGTTACAGTCTGGCCATGCGCTATGCTGGCCTAGACCCTTCTGCTCACACCTTCTTCCAGCTCTTCCAAGCGAAGAGCTCTTTTTCGGGTTGTTTTAACTTGACAGCTAGACCCGGAGTTCACTTTTTGTTTAAACTCCCTACCTCCAACAAGGATTGGAGGAAAAAATTCTTTTTCGTTTATTGTAGTGAGGACTGGGGTTTTAATCCTAAGCCCATTGAAGGGCTACCTTTGTATCCATCTCTATCCTCTATCGATAGGTCTGTCCGTATAAAAAAGATCATGTCTACCTTGAATGAGAACCCTCTCCATGTCACTGACCTTCTCCTTCCCTTTGTCTTGGATTTTTTCAACGATTGGTCAGAAACAGCCCCTTTGATCAAAGAAATTGGTATAGTTTCTTTTCTTCTAGGTTTATTTTGCTTGTTTATTTTATCATTACCCCTTTTTCTTCTGTCTTCAGCCAAGATGATGCGTGGGATGATCGAAGCGGCCAAGAAGAAAGCAGGTGGAGCCTCAAGGTCTACCGAGCACGGAGCAGGCCCTTCTTCTTCTAAGCCAGCTCAAGACCCTCTTCCAGAGAGCAGCTCCAATCCTACCCAGTTGCCTCCCCATCCTGCTCTTACCAGGCACTCTTCTTCTGATTCCGAGGAAGATACACTCCCTCTTTCTAAGAGGCCGAGCACAACCTCCAGCAGCCGTGCCCTCGTGGCCACCTCTTTACCTCACGCATCTCCTCCTCCCATTACTCGCAGTGGGCCACCTCCAATTAACTCAATCGCCAATTGCTCGGGGGAGACTGTCGTCCAATATGTGCTCCGGAAAATGCTGCCTGCGGACCAATCGAACTTGGAAAAAATGACAGACCGGCAGTTACTGGAGTCCTGGTGCCAGGACGAAGCACGGGTAAATTTCTTGTTTTTCATACTTGTGACGTATCATTTGCTCTAATGCTAATTTCTCTTTGCCTTTATTGATTAGGCTTCCTCCAAAAAGGCTCTTCTGGCCGCTCGTATTACCAGATCGTTGATCCAGTTTGATGCGGTCAAAGAGAACAAGGAACTTGTCGTGAAGATGGAGCGTATCAGGACTCTTGCCAAGGAAAGAGGGGTGAAACTGAAGAGGCAAGAGGAAGAGCTGGGGGAACTAAGAGAGAAGCTCAAGAAGGCGAAGGCCAAAACTGCAGAGATGGGCAAGGCCCAAGCAAAGATGATTGAGACTGCTCGTGCTGAAGCAAGGGATGAAGCCCTGGCTGAGGCTCGCAGTCTGGTGGATGAGGCCCTGGTCAAGGCCAAGGTGGAGCGGAGGGTGGAATTTCTAGGCTCCGAAGAGGGCCTCAAGTTAGTTCAACTGGCCAGAGAGGAGACCAGGAAAGCTTTCTTGGGGTCCAAAGAGCTCTACTCCTTGCTCGTCCCCGAGGCCATGAGCTATTACTACTTTGCTTTGGACGAGCAAGCTAAGTGGAGTGCAGCCAACGCAGCCGATCCCAATGCTATCTTTGATCGGGATCTTCCACTTCAGACTCCTCCTGAGCCCGCCTCTTTTATTTACTCCAAGGAGCAAGACTGCTTGCATCTTGCTGAGGACGAGGAGTTTGCTGCGCATGTTCTTTCTCTTTTTCGCTCTCCTCCGCCTGCTGTGTCTCATCCAGACCAGGCTCTCGTCTTGGCTATCCCTGACTCTTCTCCATCCCCAACCTTCACCGGTCTAGGTGAGCTGCCCGGGGGAGCGTCCCCTGGCGCCTTGGCTGAAGATGCGGTGGAGCAGCTAGCCACAGAGCTGGATGCAGAGCTTTAGCTTTCTATGCTTTCTTTGTAATTAAACAGACCTGATGTTATTGCCTGTGTGGCTGGTCTGATTTTTGTTTATTTTGAAGTTTGTATTAAAACTTTTGTATTAATGATAATCTCTTGTTTGTCTCGTTGTGGCTTTTGGGTTTTTAGGGTTTCCTGGTTTTCCGGAAACCCTAGTACCTTTTGATTCCTTTTCCACGCGCCTTTGTTTCCTTAAATATGTGCATGTGTTCATTATTTTCTTTTCAATTTCCTGTAATGGCTTCTTCCCCACTTCTCCAAGAACTTGATATCGCCAAGCGAAAAAACATCTCTCTGGTTGTCAAAAAATTCAAACTTTCTGATAAGCTGGTCATGCTTGGAGAAAAAGTAAGCTACCTTTATCGTCTTCTGGACAGAAAAAGGCAAAAGAAGCGCCACTACAAGAGAGAATGGGCTGAGCTCCGGCAAATTAACCTCCAATTACAGGAGGAGAAGGCGGATCTGGTCGAGTCGATGAATCGCCTGACTATCGCCGCCGGCGAGGCCCATGCTCTTTCTGAGCGAGCCAATAAGTACCGTCAATGCTATCACGAGACTGAGCGTGAAATCTGGCATGTTCGCCGAGCTCTAGCTACAGATCGGAGAGCTTCAGGCTCACATGGATAGATGTTTCTGGGCCTTCATGCTGGACTTGCCTCTGTTCCTGCTTTTTTTTCATTTCCCCTGCATTGTAATCACTTTTTTGCGCTTATGAGTCAAGATTAGAGTAATTTTATCAAAAGGTTGTATCTTTTTCTTTGAGAATGTTTTTGATTTTCTCATTGCTCATTAATTATTTCAATCAAATTAGGGTTTTTCCCAGCTTTCACCAGGCTTAACTTACCGCCAAGTCTGGCATATTGCTCAATTCAGCTTGGATTCATGGGACGTCCGTCCTTAAGTAATTGGAGCTCATACTGACAATCAGATCAGTAATTTGGGGCATCCGCCCTTAGCCGTTCCTGGCTTAAACTGACAATCAGGTCAGGAAGTCGAGGGTATCCACCCTTAGCCAGTCCTAGATTAAACTGACAATCAGGTCAGGCAAAATCGAGGGCATCCGCCCTTCTGGCTTAAACTGACAATCAGGTCAGGCAAAATCGAGGGCATCCACCCTTCTGGCTTAAACTGACAATCAGGTCAGGCAAAATCGAGGGCATCCGCCCTTAGCCAATCCTGGCTTTAAACTGACAATCAGGTCAGGCAAAATCGAGGGCATCCGCCCTTAGCCAATCCTGGCTTAAACTGACAATCAGGTCAGGCAAAATCATGGGCAGCCGCCCTTAGCCAATCCTGGCTTAAACTGACAATCAGGTCAGGCAAAATCATGGGCAGCCGCCCTTAGCCAATCCTGGCTTAATTATGAATGCGCACTTAAACTGGTGAATGAGAATAAACCTGTAATTTTACTCAATGAGGCAAATGATTATTAAGAAATTACAATTTATGCATAAAATTTTCGTAAATTAGCAATATTCCAAACACGGGGGATCTCGGTCCCATCGATCTCTTCTAACTTATAAGTGCCTCTTGCTAAGATTTGGGTGACCCGAAGCGGTCCTTGCCACGCAGCATCAAGTTTTCCTTTCGTCTTTCCCAAATCAGCTCTTCTCAAGATCAGGCCTCCCACCTGGAACTGCCTTTTTACCACAGACTTGTCGTATGTCGCTTTTATTCTTCCTTTGATATGCGCCATTCTGACAGCAGCTCGATCCCTTTTCTCCCCGATCAAGTCCAGAGCATCCTGGATCAGTGCGTCATTCTGGGTTTCATCATAACTCTGCACTCGATGAGTTTCCAAGCTGATCTCTGCAGGAACAACGGCGTCCATGCCATATACTAGGCTAAAGGGGGTTTCGCCAGTACTTTCCTTTGGGTTTGTGCGATACGCCCAAAGTGTTGCATTCAGCTCTTCTACCCATTTTCCTCCAGATCTCTCCAACCGTGATTTGAGCCCTTGGACAAGAATGCGATTAGTCACCTTGACCTGACCATTTTCTTTTGGGTGATAAACGGATGTGAAATGCTGTTGAATTTTCATCTTGGCACACCAAGATTTTATTTTGGCCCCCATGAACTGGGTACCATTGTCTGATATCATCACCCTTGGCACACCAAAATGACAGACAATATTCTTCCAGATGAAACCCATCACAGCCTCTTCCGTTATTTTTGCCAGAGCTTCCGCCTCGACCCACTTTCTAAAATAGTCTATGGCTACAATTAGGAACCTTTTTTGAGCTGGGGCCATTGGGAATGGACCAACCAGGTCTATCCCCCATTTCACAAAAGGACAAGGGGAACTCATTGTCATCAGTTCTTCCGCTGGTTGATGAATCAAAGGGGACATCTTCTGGCATTTTTAGCACTTTTTTACAAAAACCTCGGCTTCTCTTCTTAGCGATGGTCAAAAGTAGCCAGCTCTTAATATTTTGCTAGCCAGGGCCCTTGCCCCCATATGATTACCACAACAACCTCCATGAATTTCTCTAAGGACGTGGGTGCCTTCCTCCAAACTCAGACATCGTAATAAGGGTCTTCCAATCCCACGCCGAAATAGAGTCCCTTTAACCAGGCAAAAACGGGCAGATCTAATTTTCACTCTAGCTCTTTCTCTCTTGTCTTCCGGCAGCTCTCCTTTTTCTAAGTAAGCAATGATAGGAGAGCACCGATCGTCCTTTTCACTTACCGAACAGATCTGTTCTGTATAAAATTCCGCGTCCGCTCTCAGCAGTGATATTGTCCTTTCCCGACAATCTACAGCCGAGCTAGCTATCTTCGCTAGGTAATCAGCTCTTTTGTTCTCTTCTCTAGGGATTTGGTGGACCGTCAAGCCTTTCATATCCCTAGCAAGTTTTCTGAACTTAGTCAAATATCTCTTCATGCTTTCCTCCCTGGTCTCAAATTCGTCGCTAATTTGTTTGCAGACGAGCTGGGAGTCTACCTTAGCGTTTACATGCTCTGCACCCAGATCCTTTGCCATCTGCACTCCTCTTAAGAGGGCCTCGTACTCAGCTGCATTATTAGATAATACATAATTCAAATGTACAGCAAACTCAGTAGACGTTCCTGCCGGGTCTATCAAGACGATTCCAGCTCCACAGCCCTGGTTACCGACAGAGCCATCCGTGAAGATTGTCCACTCTTTCTGCTCATCCGGGAGGTAAGCCATCTCTTGCATGAAGTCGGCCAATGCCTGGGCTTTGATTGCTGTTCTGGCCTCGAATGTAACGTCAAATTCACTAAGCTCTATTATCCACTTGACCAACCTTCCCGACGCCTCTAGCTTGTCCATTATAGCTCCTAGTGGCAGGTTGGTTCGTACAACTATGCTATGAGAGAGGAAGTACGGACGTAACTTGCGAGCAGTTCCGACCAGAGCTAACATCGCCCTTTCTACTTCAATATATCTCTCCTTGGCCTCGTGCAAGACCTTACTCCAGTAGTAGATCGGCCGCTGCACTTTGCCCTCTTTCCGAAGCAAAACAGAGCTGACTGCGTGCTGCCCCACAGATAGATATAGGATTAAGGGCTCCCCCTAGATAGGCTTTGTGAGCAAAGTCATGCTGGCCGGGTGCTCTTTTAATAATCTAAAGGCTTCATCACACTCATCGCTCTACTGAAACCTTGCTTTCTTGCGCAAGGCCCGGAAAAATGGTAAGCTCTTCTCTGCTGAACGTGAGACGAACCGACTCAAGGCGTTGATTCGTCCCGCTAAACATTGCATTTCTCTAACATTTTTGGGCGCTTGCATATCCATAATGGCCCTTATCTTCTCGGGATTAGTCTCGATACCCTTTTCTGTGACCATGTAGCCCAGGAATTTTCCAGCTCTGACCCCAAACATACATTTCTTAGGGTTAAGCTTCATCCTATACTTTCTTAGAGTATCAAAGGTCTCCCTCAGGTCATCCACATGCGACGTTTCTGTCATGCTCTTGACTAGCATATTGTCCACATAAACCTCCATATTTTGGCCGAGCAGCTCTTGAACATTTTATCTACCAATCACTGATATGTAGCACCCGCGTTTTTAAGCCCAAAAGGCATAACCACATAGCAATACGTCCCTTTCGGGGTTATAAAGCTGACACGCTTCCAATCCTCTTTCGCTAACCTGATCTGGTGATACCCTTGCGAGGGATCCATCATGCTCAGGAGCTCACAGCCAGAGGTGGAATCGACGAGCTGGTCAATCCTTGGTAAGGGGTAGTGGTCTTTCAGACAGGCGCGGTTGAGATCACGGAAATCTATACACATCCGCCAATCATCTGTCTTTGGGACCAGCACTGTGTTGGAAAGCCATTCCGGAAATTGTATCTCCTGGATATGCCCAGCCTTCAAGATGCCTCTATGATGGCCTCCTTTTCTGGACCAAAATTGCGCTTCTTCAGCTTGACCAGTTTCACCCCCGGACTGATATTAAGGCGATGTTCGGTGACCTCTGGGTCGATCCCTACCAGGTATTGGGGGGACCAAGCGAAAACATCCGCACTTTCTCTTAACAAAGAAACCAGGTCTATCAAGACCTCCGGGCTGAGAGTCGTGCCTACGCGAAGGACTCGGCTTTCGTCCCCCGGGATCACCTCCACTAACATCAGCCCTTCCTCTCGTCGGGTCAGGTCTGTCCTTGGTTGCTCCACCTGAGCCCTCTTGCTCTGTGTTTCCTCTTCACTATTTCTTCTGACGCACTCAACATACGTCTGTCGTGACGCATACTGATCACCCCTTACCTCGCCTGTTCCGTCCTCCGCCGGAAATTTCATTTTCATATGAAAAACCGATATCACGGCCTGGAACTGGCTCAGGGATGGTCGGCCAAGCATAACGTTGTAAGAGGATGGCGCATCCACTACTAGAAAACGTACCGCTCTAGTCACTCTGTATGGCTCTTCGCCCAATATTACGAGGAGCCTGACCGCTCCCAAAGGCTTTAAGGCTCCGCCTACAAACCCGACCAGAGAGGTGGTCACCTCTTCCAACTCGATATCCAGCTTCAACTTTTGAAAACAATCGTAAAATAGAATGTCAGCAGAACTTCCTGTGTCCACAAAAATTCTCCTCGCGTTATAATTGGCAATGGTAGCCGTTATAACTAAGGCGTCCATGTGAGGGGCCAGAATGTCATCACCATCTTCTGACCCAAAATAAATATTCGGGGTGGAGGCCATTTGTCCCACTTCACGCGATTTCCGAACTAAATCCCTTGCAACTCTAACGTAGCTATGCTGCGTCCGCTTAGAATGTTCTTCTAACTCTCCACCAGTAATCATCTGAATTTCTCCATGGATGACCTGGGCCTGATTAGTTCGTTTTCCTTCAGAACGACCCCTATCCTGGTCTCTCTTATCCTGCCACTACTACAAAAAAGGCATTTTACAACGGTTAATCTACAACGGTTGTGAAATAACTGTTGTAATAGAGTAGTCCGGCAAAATTTACAACGGTTATAGTTTTAACCGTTGTAAATAGTGTATTACTACAACGGATATATGACAACCGTTGTAAATAGTGTATTACTACAACGGGTATATGACAACTGTTGTAAATGTCCGTAGTAAAATATATTTAACTGATATACTATCACGGTTTCTTTACAACCGTTGTAGATACATGTCGTAAATTATAATTAGTTTAATCAAGTGAAATCAGTTTAATTAGAATTATTATTATTATATATATAAAAATGAAAAATTAAAAAAAAAAATATATATATATATATATATATATATATATATAGTTGGGTTTAAATGAGAACACATCATTATATGTGAACCTAGGGACTCATCTTGACCATTAGATTGGATAATCTTGATGGTTGAGATCATGACAT
>BMAC01000084.1:121190-137155 GCA_014905375.1 Phtheirospermum japonicum | reverse complement strand
AGGCTAAGAAACAAAATAAAAAAAATGGTAATGTTAATTGTTTACTTCAACAAAGCTGTTATTTTCCAAGTGGTAGATGTTTTTTTTTTCTCACTATAGAATACTACAATACTACAATATTCTGCCAACAAAGTGCCTTAATCTGATTATACTTTTGGCTAGTCACTAGACTTAGCTTAGTAGATAGTCCGGATTATTTCATTAGATGTATTATTTATTTTCTTCACGAAGCCTTTTTTTTTTCTTTTTCCTGAACCAAACTGTAAATATATCTTCCGTGGATGTCTCTAGGTGGACCTAGCAACCAATTTATATAAATCTATATCCAATAAGGCAGCTGTATGGAGAGCCTCTCCCGGCTACACAACATATGTGTGTGCATGTATGTATGTAAATAAGCATGCACATGTATATGCATGCATTCTCAACTAATTTCATTTACTTTTTCCTTGTCATTGAATGCAGGAATTTAAGAAGGCGCTTCCTTCCTGCTAAATTAGGTGAGCTTCAAGTATGCATATGTAATATATATTCAACTAATAATAATAGCACAATTTATTTCCCACGAGTAACGTAAGGAAACTACACAAGTCATGAAGACAAGGATAAAGTGAAAAATAATAATTAAAAAAAAAAAAGAAATAGAGAGAGCCATGGAGATTAATATATTCATGCATTGCTCTCTTTATTTAAAAGTTGACTGTGGTAATAAATGAATGAGCTAAGCCCTGTAATGGAATGACTGACTTTCAAGTGTGTGATTTTTTTCATTTCTTTATTCTCCTTATAAATTGTTGAGCCTGATGAGATTTAGAGATCATATTTGAAGGTGGCGATTATTTTCTTTTGTGGGCGGTTTAATTATGTGGACTACTTCTACTACTCCTCCAACGACCTCTGTTGGCATTTATTGTTTTTGGTTTATAGCTTTATTAATTATTAATTATGAGTTTTAAACTCTTCCTATCCATCTCTTGTGGAATAATATAGTATAAAGTGTTTGGAGCTAAGTGATTGACAACTTTTTAATTGGAAAATTCACATTTTAATTTTTCAAATTCCTTTTATTTAACTTTTATTTCCATTTTATTTAATCACAGTTGAAAAATAATGAGAATGGTGCTTTAATTTATGATGTTTGCGCACAAATAATATAATTCCGATTTTTTTATTCTTACAGCGAAATCTTGATATTTTATTTTTTATTTGTTTTTTACAATTAGTTCCGATGATATAAAACTATACATGCTATTACAAATGAAACACTTGTGTGTKAGGAAATTAATAGTATTTCATTGTATCCAAAGCATGACATTGGAAGAATCATACTGGCTTCAGATTACTAAAAGAGATGCTGAGCTAACGAGATATAAAGAGCAGATTAAGAAAACTCGGCCCGACTCGGCACAAGAAGCTGTCAAAGCTAGAGCCATGAGAGTTCTTAAGCAAAAAGGTATGTAAGCTACACACATATCTTTTTAGTATTGCTTGTAAATGCCGGTTTGGTGATCACCCTATTTACTTCCTGATAATGATATTCTTATTTCCTTTTCAATTTTTTTTTCAGTTAAACTAGTAGTTCGTGCCTAAGACCTTTTATAGCAGATTCACTAGGGAATGCTTGGTCTTGTTGAATTTTTAACCAAACGTTACTTTTCCGTGTTCCAATGACTCTTAATGTTGACAAATGGGTTGTTTCTTGTGTCTCGTGTAGGTTATATATCAATCTGCCAAAGATCTACCAGGCTAAGGCAGAGGCTGATTTTCTTGTTATGGAAACATATGCGAGGGAAATATTAAAGAAGATAGGTAGAGATCCAGATAGCATCTCAAAGACAACCATAAAAAGTTTCTTCAAAAATGCACGTAAACTTAAGGTTTGTGCAAAAAATTTTACATTGATTCTATTCCCTTTAAATATTAAGAAATCATGCGTGGCATATATACGCAAAGTTTCATTTTTAGATTTCACATTTTCGTAGAGATGGAATGCGTACTCAAACTTTCTCCATCACTGTCCTGTTTTTCCTGATAGCTGAACTTCATTTTAATTAATTTTTTTAATCACTATTAGGTATGCAGATATCGTCCTGTTGAGGATGAGTATAATTCTCCGGCTCAACTGGAGTTACAAAAGTATCTATCAGATGAAGACTACAGGTACTTTTTCTCTTATGCCATGGTTTATGATTATGTAGATTTAACTGAGTGATTGATGTTCGAAAAGTTATAAAAAGGCAATTAAACATCATTGCCTAGAATTAAATGGAAATTGCTTATTTTAATGTAATATCTCAACTCTGTTGGATATGTAAAACTTATAGTCAATGTTTTGTTTATTTCATGTTCTTCTTTTCCATGGAGCGACAAACATCAGTAAACAAACCTGAAAGATACACAATAAGCTAAATGTAATTATTCCTTGTTTGTTTTGTTGCTTACATCACTAACTGCCTTTGATATTCTGATTTAATGCTGCAGTATTGCCGTTGGGTTTTATATTCTTCTGCGAGCTGTAGATTGTTTCGCTGCAAACTACAACAGTTTCCCCGGGGCAATTTGATGGGTAAAAGCTTCAACTCGTTGTTGGCCATCTAAGAGTGTTCCGTTAAAAAAATTATTACCTCATGTTTACCTAACTGTGATTGATATTCTGTAGTGAGATGGATGAGGATATTTCTAGATTGAAAACAACAGCTGTTGCCCTACTTAACGACTTGGGCTGCAATGGATCGAACTTGACTTGTGCTATATATGCGTCTCGTTTGCTAGTCTTGCGTTTTCTCTGGCCGTTAGCTCTGACTTGACCTGTTGTACAATAATAGTAGAAAGTTATTGCTTGACTTGACTTGTTGTACAATAATAGTAGAAAATTATTGCTTACTCGTCAGCTATGGTTAGAACTATTACTTTTGTAAGTCGTACGTATTTCATTAATAAAATTATACCCTGGTTAGATGAATTGTAACTTTTTAGTTTTGTTTGAGTTGTTAATTTATAGTTTGGTTAGATGGATTATTGGACAAATTATGTTCTTACTATTTGAATTTGATGAATTGTGTACTTATTCTTTAGTTTGGCCATGTGAAATAGATCGGTTATAAATTTCCAGGTGTGAATCGCCTAAAGTGGCAAAATTCAAAAAAAAAAAAACTTTACGTCAGTTGTTATTTGACCGATGTAAGCTGACTAACATATTGCATCGGCTGCTTAAATAACCGATGTAAAATCACAGATGTTTACATCGGGTTTTTTCATATCTTACATCAGTATTCAGAGAAACTGATGTAGTACAGTCCAGTCTTACATCGGGTATTTCACAATTCACATCGGTTATTAGAGAAAGCGATGTGGTATTGTCTCATTTTACATCAGTTCTACAACCGATGTAAAGGATTGTGACATTTTACATCGCCTTCATCTACATCGGTTAAAAACCGATGTTAATGTCCAGAAATAACCGATGTAAAATCCGTTTTCTGTAGTAGTGTGCTGAGACCGGTCATAGCCCCTATTACCAGGTCTGGCTTCCTCTCTCCTCATGCGAACATACTCTTTCAGGTGTCCTGCCTGAACCATTCTCTCCAGCTCGTCTTTCAAATGAGTGCATTGATCGGTATCGTGCCCATACTCATTATGAAAGCGACAGAAACGGTCAGACCTTTCCTTCCTGGGCTTCTGCGAGTAGGTCTTGGGCCATTTCAGCTCTGGGTGTCTCTCTATTGCCTGTAAAATTTCACCCTGCGGAGTTTCCAGAGGGGTATACCTGTTAAAGCGAGGTCTCCCTCCAGACAGGTCTGGCCTGGGCTTCTTCACGGCTGCCCTGTCTTCCCT
Organism: Phtheirospermum japonicum; assembly: GCA_014905375.1. Taxonomy (NCBI): domain Eukaryota; kingdom Viridiplantae; phylum Streptophyta; class Magnoliopsida; order Lamiales; family Orobanchaceae; genus Phtheirospermum; species Phtheirospermum japonicum. The sequence goes on along the minus strand of BMAC01000084.1, from coordinate 133,321 downwards.
ATCATACCTTTCCTGCCTCTTTTCCCCTTCATCCTTAATTTTCAAGGCCTCTTCCAGGTGGATATATTTCTCAGCTCTTTCCAAGAGTTCTCCAAATTTCAGAGTTGGTTTGACAACCAGCGATTGAAAGAACTCACCCCTCCGAAGGCCTTGTGCCAGGGCGTTCACCAACAGTTCTTCTGATGCGGACAGCACTTCAAGTTTTCCAGTGGTAAAACGATTGATATAGGCACGCAGACTCTCACCCTCTTTCTGCTTAAGGCTGAGTAGCTCTAGTGGCATCTTCTGATATTTCCTGCAACTTGTGAACTGGTGCAGGAAGGCCGAGCTGAGTTCATCAAAATTGCTAATAGATCGATGCGGCAATTGGCTAAACCAAAGCTGTGCTAATTTTGTGAAGGTCATCGGAAAGACCCGGCACATAACAACATTTGAGAACTTATGCAGAGCCGCCACGATCTCAAAGCGGCTGAGATGGTCCCACAGATCCGTGGTCCCACTATACTCGAAGCCTAGAGAATGATATGAGGTCGGCACATCGTCACGCATGAACTCCTCCGTGCTTGGAGTACCCCCGTCGTGCTGGCACTGCGCCAGTATTCGTCAGTTTCTTTTTCAACTCCCGCACCTCCTTCTGCAGGCTGTGCATCTGCTCAGCCAGACCTGGATTAGTCTTGCTTGAGGTCTCGCTATCAGAAGTAGAGAGATGCTCCTCTCTGTTCTGAAGGGGAGTCCGATCAGCACGCTGGCCGCGTAATGGCTCCGTCTCCGTTACCGGAGCCGTTCTTGTCGGCGGTGCGTTGGACAGCGGCGGTGTCATTTCCGCAAACTTCTTTTCAACTGCTGCCTCCACAGCTTTGCCTATGAGCTCCGACAGCTGCGTAAGGAGTGATTCATTGAACAGTCCACCGAAGGGAGGTGTTGATCCGCCAGAGGGGGGCGGTGCGGTGCTTGATCCCCCTGCCACCGATGGCTTTGCTCCTCCGGGCCTCGCCGTGGACATTTCTGCTGACCGTGGCATACCCCACGGCACGGCGGAGCTGGGAGTTCCGCCGAGCTCTCCCACTAAGTTTCTTCGTAAACCGTCTGAAGCCATAGAAAACCCTCACGTCTTAGCTTGATCACTTTCCCACAGACGACGCCAATTGTTTCGACCCAAAATATTACCGACGTCAAGAACAACGCCTGAAACCTTGGATACCTTCTTGACCTGCGCACAGAAACACGTTAGAAAGGACCACCGGTGGTTTTCCGGTGGAAACCTCTCCGATGCTTAAGTCAATAAAGCGTATGAGGTTTCTATTAGCAAGCAAAGAAGGAATGCACAAAGAATGACACACTTCTCTCAGCCTTGGGGCTGAGATATTTATAGTTTCTCCTAGTGGGGACCCCAGCCGGGATCTCAGGAGCACATGCCGCGAATCACAGGCCGTTACGTAACCAATTCTGACAAGTGGTCCCACTTGTCCCTTTACTGGGAACAGGGAAAACAGGTCTTCCCTGTTCCAGGTCTTCCTCTTAATATCAATATCGGACTGGACCCTAGTAAGGTCTTCCCTGTTCCAGGTCTATATGGCCTCGGTATCAGCATTAGGTCCGACTCTAGACCCAGGGTCTTCTGCTAGAGCACTTTCGTCAGCTCAGTATGATCCCCGGGCTGTAGTGATCTCTCTTTAAAATCGTCAGGTCATGAGAAATCCCGAGCTGTGACCATCCTTTCTTGATGTCCTATTTTCCCCAAGAGGCCTAACCAGATCTTCCTTGAAACCAAGCTGTTTCGATTATCTCTTAACCAGGTCTAACCCAATTTAAGTCTGACTTCTATATTGCCATATCAATATCAAATACATGTTTCCATGATACATAAAGATAACAAATACCTAAATTGTCCCTCAACAGTTACTTGTTGACAAATGCACACTAATTGTATTTTTCCTTCAACACATCTGAGGTTATTTCACATTATTAGAGGAAAATAATGTTATCGACGAACTTTGTTACATGGTGTGTAGCTAACACTAACAACCATCAATAGTATCTCATGTGCTTGTTAGGATTGGATTTAGTTGAGATTTTGTATCTTGATAACTGAGATATGGTATTCAAAATTTTGTGAATAATAAAAATCTTTACTTATAGTAAAATTCAAAATAATTTGTTTTTTATTGTAGATATTATATGATTTCTAAAAGCTGGATGGATATTATTATATTACATTTGATATCAAATCATGTTTTAAATAACTAAAAGTGAATGTTTGTATTATTATATTGTATTTAGTAATATATAATTATTTAAAAATAATTATGATAGGATAAAATATATGGGTATTCGAATATGATAGTATACTAGTAACTTTACGCACGTGCGATGCACGGGTTACAAAATTGAAATACAATGTGGATAGAATTCAAAACTAATAAATTATAATGTGTGTGTGTGTACCAAGTACACACTAAATAAATAAGCGTTACAACTATATATTAATGAATACTTATTTGTACAAAATATTATTGGTCATGTATTGTTTTGATTCGTCATCACCACACACTAATATCCTCAAACTCTTTCAATCGGTGATTCACGAAACAACAACATATAATTGGTCAAGGCATAACACGGAATTTTTCAAGTATAGGTCGACGTTCACGGTGGATTGACAATGACTCTTGTTTATAGTCATCTGATAGAAAATGTTTGTTAAAAATGGTATGGAGGGTCCTCTCTTAAACCAAACGTTAATTAAAAATTATAATTAGTTCATAAATTGAAACGTATTAACAATTCAACCTTAAAAATTATAATCAACTACATTATTTTCATCGATTTTACTTTGAACAAGATCATGTGGGAGAGGTCTGTGATAATGATTGCATTAGAATCAACACAATTTTTATTTAATTCTCACTATTACGCCCAGATAGTCGTCTCGTACCAATAACTATATTTTTTTAATGAGAAAAGAATATTAAATTTATCGATATGAGGTAGTTCAAACATTTAATGTTGTGTAAAGGATAACAAATATACTATTATTGATGTCATCCAAAGCCTAAAATTGTGGTCATTTTATTTCTATCTTTCCAAACATAACTGAAGAACGCACATCTCGACACAGTGGAACGTGTAACCCGCCTGCAATCGTGATGGTTGTTCAACGATGATTAAACCTCGTCTATTTGTGAATGATTGTTATGTTATTTCATTATTTTAGTAAGGAACTGACCTCTTCAAATAAAGTGGCTAAGGCAAAAGTAACAAAATGAAGGGCCAATCACCCGAAGATTATCAAGCACTGCCAATCGATTCAAAATAGCTCGCCAAGCAAAAATCGAAGGGCGAGTAGGGGTTTTGGGTGACCAAAGCATATTGATCAATTTTGTCTAATGGCATTAGGCAGTGAACCAGCTAAAGTTGCATTAAAGGTATGGATGCCTATTTAAAGAAGTCCTCTTTCTGACGATCAAATCTCCTTTATATAATTGGGTAAGTTTAACTCGAAAACAAAGTCAATAAAGGAATATTCTTAGCACCTAAGAGTTACACGCTAGAGCTTTCCTTGGGGAGTACCTCCCAACAAAACTGATACCTTTGGATCTTGGTCCATGATGGCCTTTTTATTGAGTCGCTTCTCGTGGATTTTCATAACCCTGCTGTGCAAAAACGATCTCTCATTCATCTTGGGATCAACAGACTAGGTCTTCGATGGTCAACAGAAGACTTCTCAGGACTCTTTTTATATCAAACATCCTAAACACCAAAAGGAAGGGAGAAGCAAACTCGACCAGGTGGTTTTTGTTTGCTCGACTTATTACTAGAAAGCCAACCTTGTCCCTTTTTTCTATTGAAAGGTCAGCCCAACAGAAGTTGTCAACCAAAAAGGTAAAGTTCTCGTGATTTAAGGTTTATGGATATCCTACCCTAAGACGCCCATCCTTACTAAAAAAGCTAATTTGCCTCTTCCTGAGGAATCACAAAAGCTCTGTAGTACCATATATATATATATATATATATTTATGTACACAAGGATTAGGTTCAAATGAGAGCCATGTCCTTATATGTAAACCTAGGGTCAATTATGGGCTTTAGATCTAATTAAATGGATGGATCAGATTTTTTGTGTATTTCCTTATTTGATTAAAAGCATTAGTATTTTATAATAAAAGCACTACTGGTGTATATAACTAAAATATCAATAAAGCACTGTGATTGTATAATAAAAGCACTGCTGGTATGTAATAAAAGCACTAGTTCGCAGGTTCGCATATAATGACATGGTTCTCATTTGAACCTACTCCTATATATATATATATATATATATATATATATATATATAGGAAAAGTAGTCTTGATCTGAGAGTTTTAAGTTTCGCGGAAATAGATTTTTGTGAGTGTGTTCCCTGAGTCAAAGTAAGTCCTCGAGAGTGATAAGAAGCCGTAATTCTCAGGTTTATAGCAAAAATTTAACTTTCAAAAACCTTAAAACTTTCTGGAGATGGATTCCTTTTATTTTAGATCTACTTCTTCTAACTCTGCTTCCACAGCCTCCGAAGACTTGGCTAGGAATGTAGTACGCAGTGAAGAGATTACTATGGAAAATTTTGATAAATCAATTGATAATTGGAAAATACCAAAAGTAAGTAAAGAAGAAATTTATAAATCATCTATATTTGACTTTAGAATGGATTTTACAATTAAAACATAAGAAAGAGATATTCAACTTACAAAACCTTTTGAAACAATTAAATTATTAACGCAAAATTCTTTAGAAAAACATAAAGTGAAAAATTATAGATATATAAATATTGGATTAGTCCAAGTAGGAATAAAACCTCTTACGAAAGAAGGATTAAATACCTCAATCCTTGCAATTTTAAGAGATGCAAGATTTACCGATTTTGAAGACTCACTCTTGAGCTCAGTAGAATCAAGTCTTTGCACTGGACCTATTTCTTTTAATTGTTATCCAAATTTAACAATTTCCTTAAATGATAAAAATATTTTAAAATCCTTAGTCTTACAAATCAAAACTCATAATTACAAAATGCTAGAAGGATCAACTCCTGTAGCAATCATTTACAGAATACATTACAAAGCAATGATGTCTGCCTTTGCTATAAAGTCAGATTTCACAGTAAAAAGGGCCAAACACTTTTACTTCAAACAGACCTTAATAGATCTAACACTGTTATTCCAAGATCTATACAGTGGAAAGAAATTATGCTCCCGGATGAATGGGTCTTAGAAGGAGCAACCCAACCAGAACTTGCAGATCCTCTAACACCGAATTCTCATCTACGTGATATTACACAATATCAAGATGGAAAGGTAAGACTCTCCTTCGATAGGGTTCCAAGAGGATTCAGGTACAGTCAGAATTCTTCTACTTCTGATACCATTGATTTAGGAAGAGTTTCACAAATTCCTTCAGTTATAAATACCCCTACAAATCATAGTTATTCTACGTCAGATATACCAAGTTCTTCTTTCAAAAATGTAGATTACTCTACAGATATACCTAAACTAGTTTATATTAAACCTAGAAGACTAGAACCAGACTTAGAACCTAATAGTCCAACGTTTTCCTCAATAACTGAGAATATGGTAAATGAGTTAAATGTTTTAGAAAGAGACTTTCATGATAAAAAATATTTTTATAGGGATATGAAATACTTACGTAATGATTTCTATTCTGAAGAAAAYTGGGAAAAAAGAGAATGGTATTTTAAAATTTTTTCTAATGATAAACAAATAATTAAAGAAAAATTCTACAAATTTGTAGATGAATTTCAAACAAACATTCTATTCTTTGATTGGTTAGAATATTATTATCTTCCCCAAAATTCTATCAAATATCCTTTTAGAAAAGAATATATTAAAACCGAACTTGCTCAGAGTACTAAAACAAAAATATCAGAACCTACTTTGCAAAATGAAAAGAATTTTGAAAATATTCAAAATGAGATAACTGAATTTATTTCAAATAAAGTAAAAACTATAATTGATAATAGTCCAAGTATCTCTGATAATTTGGCCCAAGAAGTAAATGTACTTCATCAAGATTCTGATGAAAGTGATGCTATGAGTCAATTCCAAAATTCAACAAAACAAGTTAATAAAATAGATTGGGAACAACAACTTGAAATCATTCCTTCCCCTGATTTGAATAYGGCAAAACCYCTATTCCAGCCTCGCTTTAATGCATCTTCTGTGTATAACWKGAATATTGATGGGAAATCTGAATATGAAATTTTAAGTRTTCTCCAACAAATGACTATGGCAGCAAATGCGTACAAAACCCAGAGTGGTACGCAAGATAGAACTATTGCAGAAATCCTTATAGCAGGATTCTCTGGTCAATTGAAAGGTTGGTGGGACTATTATCTCACAGATCAACAACATGAAGAAATAATTGAAGCCATACGAACTGATGAAGATAATATACCAATAATAGATGAAGATGGTAACCCTCAACAAGATGCAGTATCCAGGTTAATTCTAACAATTTCTTTGCATTTTATAGGAGACCCTTCACATTTAAAAGATAAAAATGCTGAATTACTTTCGAATCTTAGATGCAAAAAACTCAGCAATTTTCAACATTATAAAAATACTTTTCTCACCAGAGTTATGTTAAGAGAAGAATCTAATCAACCCTTTTTGAAAGAGAAATTCTTAGCAGGATTACCAACATTCTTAGGTGAAAAAGTCAGAAATAAAATTAGAGAGATATGTGGTAAACAAATAATACCATATGATGAGTTTACTTATGGACAATTAGTGAGCATAACCCAACAAGAAGGACTAAAAATTTGTCAGGATTTAAAACTCCAAAAACACCTTAAATGGGAATTGAAAAAGTCAAGACTTGAATTAGGAACTTTTTGTCAACAATTTGACATAGATCCTAATAAGTCCCCCTTAGAGTGTTCAGGGAATTGCAAAAAACCCAACAAAAACCCTCGTAAAGAGAAAAATAAATTCAGCAAAAGAAAACATTTTAAATCAAAAGAAGAGTATTATAGGAAACCAAAACAAAAATATTCTAATACTCAAAATAATAAAGAATGGCTTAAAATTCTTTATATATACTTAAAGAAATTACTTCAAAAAAATACTTAATAAGGATCACTCTTCAATTCTCTAAAAAGTTTAAGATGGATACTATAGCACTATTTGATACAGGAGCAGATTTGAATTGTATAAAAACCAGTTTTGTTCCTGAAGAATTTCAAAACAAAACTAGTGAGCGATTATCTGCAGCTAATAATACAAAATTATATATTCATTTCAAAACTGAAGCTGCAGTAGTAAAAGATGATATATATCTAAATTCCTCATTTTTCCTTGTTGATAACATTAGTCATATTGTTATCCTCGGAACACCTTTTATCAACTTACTAACCCCTTATATGGTTGGAACAAATTCTATTTCTTTTAAAATCAACCAGAAGGAATTACATTTTGATTTTCTTGAAAAAYCCACAATTGAAGACCTTGATCTAATCAAGTCTCATTCAATTCGTGAAAATACAATAAATAATATTTCTTGTTTTCATGATACTAACAGGTTTCCAACTATGCAGATGGACTCAACAAGAGAGATGGATTCTGAAGATATTTTACTTAAAGATTATAAACAAAAAAATGTTTGTTCTGAAAACAAACATACAAATGAGCTAACAAAAAATCATCAAGCCTCGCTTGGTAATCTTTTGGATCGCAAAGACAAAAAAGACCATTCATTTAAAACTTAAACACTCAAGAATGGTATTTTTCAAACAAAAACAAATTTCATTATTTTGTTATCCTTAAAGGAACACTGACAGGTATTTTCAAAACCTGGTCATTTGTTGGAAACTCATACAAATCTCCCAGATTCTATCTTTTACGGATTTCATACTGTTGAAGAAGCAGAAAAATTTGCAAAAGAAAATCTAGGGAAACACTTTTTCATAGAAAATACAGTTGAAATTGACCAAGAGAAAAGCCATATTTTGTCTATGGAAAGACAACGACAAAAAGAAATACAGGCCGATACCACAAAAGAAGAAATTGCCTTCTCCAACTTTCCAAGAAATGGAGATCTGAATTCCATTCCTTTCAAAACTCCAAAATAGTTACGTAGTTTTTAGATAAGTTTATGTTCTTCACTAAAAAACTCCTAAAAGGTGAAGATTGTTTGTAAATCAAGTTCTGCTTAATTAAAGGTTCGTTTTCGTACCGTTATGCTCTTTAAATTCCGTCTTTAAATTTTTTTATGGGATCATATACCCCATAATTATATATATATATGCTTGACCTTTGGCGGACTACCGCCGTTAACTAAGCCGATATATATATGATTAAAAGTATTTAAATTCCGCATTTAAATTCCGTCTTGTATGGTTGGTTTAATCGCCCCATACTATTTAAATTCCGCTCATTATAATTATATGGTAGGATTAAAAGCCCCATAACTATATAATATATATATATATATATACTAATATATGGTCGGTTCTACCACCTATATTAATTTAAATTTCGCACTTTAATTTCTGCAATTTTATTTTCATATGGTGGTTTAACAACCCCATAATTTATTTACTTTTTGCAATTTTATATGGTGGTTTATACCCCATAATTTTATTTTTACTTATTGTTTATATGGTGGTTCAAGCCCCATTATTTATCTAACACTAACCATCTTCTTTCTTATGCTTTTGCCTTCTATATTTTGATATCTGCTTTATCAACTAGATCTRTATTAGATCTTCTTCTCTGCTTCCTATTCCCCCTGCTGGTCCCGGGTCGCCCCCTGGTATCAGAGCAAGAGGGGGTGGTGATATAGGAAAAGTGGTCTTGATCTGAGAGTTTTAAGTTTCGCGGAAATAGATTTTTGTGAGTGTGTTCCCTGAGTCAAAGTAAGTCCTCGAGAGTGATAGGCAGCCGTAATTCTCAGGTTTGTAGCAAGAATATAACTTTCAAAAACCTTAAAACTTTTTGGAGATGGATTCCTTTTACTGTAGATCTACTTCTTCTAACTCTGCTTCCACAGCCTCTGAAGACTTGGCTAGGAATGTAGGTTACAGGAAAAAGAACTTTATAGAAATAGAATTTAAAGCTGATAAAAGATTGTTAAAAGAAGATTTTAATGCTGATTATAATACAGAAAGAAGAATATGGTATTTTAAAAACTTTGATGATGATAAACAAATTATTAAAGAAAAATACTACAAATTTTTAAATGATTATCTAATAAATATGTTGTTTTTCACATGGTTTGAATACTTTTATKSTCCTCATAATTCAATAAAATATCCTTTTCGAAAAAAGTTTATCATTAAAAAGAAAAGTAAAGAAAATAAAAAGGATTCTAAAAAAGATAGAAACAAAGAAATTGAATTATGTAATAGAGAAGATAAGGAAAGTATTCAAAACTACAAAACTGAAATTATTGAAGATAACCAGACAGAAAATCTAATATCTTCAGATCTAACAAGTTCATCTCCTGAAAAGATAGATAACCCTGTAGAGATACCTGAAGTAATACATGAAACTCTCAAAGTAGAGATACCTGAAGTAATAAATGAAGGTCTCAACAGATTAGATACGAATATTACTTTCAATAATCTGTCTCTTTCTTCAAATTGTTCAGAAAAATTAAATATTTTACAAAAAGATTTCAGAATTGATAAAAAGTCCTTACGTGATGAATTTCATGCTAAGCATAATTTAGAGAAAAGAACTTGGTTCTTCAAAAACTTTTCAAATAATAAACAAAGTATTAAAGAAGCTTTTTATAAGTTTTTAGAAGAAAATAAAATTCATATTTCATTTTTTGATTGGTTTGAAACATATGCTTCTGAAAATTTTATAAAATATCCTTTTAAAAAATACGCAAATCCCATTACTTTTCGAAATAAAATACCTGAGTGGGAACCCATCAACGGATCTAAAAAGATTCAATCTAACCATCCACCTTTCCAAGGAATTAGAGTAAAGTCTTTCCAAGGAATTCAAGTTGATGCAACTCCTCTAAAAAACACTAATGATTGTGAGAGAACTCTAAGAGTGTTAATCGATCAAAATAACTACACTAATATTCATTTAAACTCTTTAGGAAAACAACTAGATATAATAGAAAAATATTTTCAAAATCAAATAGTTGTATCTATTGATTCTTCCTCCTCAAATATGAAATACAAAAATCCAGTTTTTAAACCCTATCAAGTGTCCAGTAAAAGTGTCAAAGACATACAGGATAATAAAGCTGAATTTATGAAAACTATTCAAGATCAAATTAGTAAGGTATGATTTATGGCTAGCAGTTCTAGTAACCCAATAGCCCCAGATACTCACATCTCTGCGTCCAATAAACTAAATATATTAAGTCAAGATTCTAAGATAGAGTTCAAACAATTCCAAAAACCAACTAATGAAATAGTAAGACTGTTTGGAAGAAACAACACCAAAATATCCCTTCCCCAAAAATAGATAAACTATGGTCCCAGTCTTGTTTTAATACCTCTTCTATTTATAATTGGAATATTAATGGAAAATCAGAGTATGAAGTAATAAGTGTTTTACAACAAATAACAATGGCTGCAAGCACTTATAAAACCAAAAGTGGAATACAAGATAGAGCTATAGCAGAAACCCTTATAACAGGGTTTTCCGGTCAGTTAAAGGATTGGTGGAACTATTATCTCACAGATCATGATTTCCCAAAATTAGATGAAGAAGATAATATACAGCAAGATGCAGTCTCCAGGTTAATTACAGCAACTTCTTGGTATTTTATAAGAAACCCTTCTCATTTAAAAGATAAAAATACTGAATTATTTTCAAATCCAAGATATAGAAAACTTGACAATTTTCAAATTTATAAAAATACTTTTTTCACTAGAGTCATGCTAGGAGAATATTCTAATCAACAGTTTTGGAAAGAAAWATTCTTAGCAGAATTATCTRYACTCTTAAGTGAAAAGATCRGAAATAGGATTAGGAAAATATRTGGTARACAGATAATACCTTATAATATTACTTATGGTCAATTAGCTAGTATTGCCCAAAAGGAAGAAATAAAAATATGTCATGATTTAAAGCTTCAAAAACATCTCAAATGGAAGTTTAAAAGATCAAAATTAAAATTAAGAACTTTTTGTCCATAGATAGATCCTAATAAATATCCTTCTAAATGCCTAAGGGATTACAAAAAACCTACAAAGAAAAATAGATCCGATAAAAGGAAACATTCCAGAAAAGAATATTACAGAAAATCAAAACAAAAATATTCTAATAAAAAATGGCATAAAAATACTGAGTATTCAAAATATCATAAAACAGGTTATACTAGAGGGTACTGCAAGCTTCACGAGCTACAATCAGATAAAGAAATTACACATAAGATTTCTAACTTATTTGCTAATTTTTCTGAGACTAATTGTAGATCTGACTCGCAACCGAGGCTTTCTTCTGACAGTGCTCCGCTACAACATGATGACTTGCTTGATTCTAACACTAGTGCGGAGTCAGAAAAACACATTAGTATTCTGACTAAAAAAGAGCACCATATGGGTATTATTGGGAACATCAAGAACCCACATCTACAAAAGAAACACCATGATATTCCTTTAAGTGGTTTTGATAAAATAGAAAGTTGGAATTTTACCCCACCAAACACTTTGAAAAATAGTTGTGATTTTAAAATTCTTAACAAAAGGAACAAAAGATTTCAAAAACAAAATACTAATAAAATCCCTAAATATCTTTCAGCAAAATATTTGATAAAAGTTATTATTCAAATTCTTGATACAATTAATAAAACCATTTTAAAGAAACGATTTTTAGTTTCAAGAACAATAAATAATCATAGAAAGAATATCCATACAAATAAAATACCATTGCAAAATACAAATAATATTACTAACAATGTGTTGAAAATGCAGATGGACTTCACCCACTACCGATTTGGGAATGTAATACTCAGTCGGAGTAATTACCCTTTCTGGAGCATACCAGGTAACAAGCTCGCAAATGACCACCAAATACTGCTGGACAATATTTTCCATAATCAAAACAATAATGCTCAGCTACTCAGGAGTTTGAACGCTCTAGAGTGGTATTTTTTAAATAAAACCAAGTTC
>BMAC01000084.1:92247-107438 GCA_014905375.1 Phtheirospermum japonicum | reverse complement strand
ATATATATATATATATATATATATATATATATATATATATTAAACTAGAGAGAAAACAAATAGAGTATATCGAGAATGAATTTTCAGGTATTATATTCATTATAACTCGAGCCCTATTTATTGAAAAAGTTCCAAAATGATACAATTGTAATTACATAATTTGATTAGTAGTGAAATAATCATTCACACATAATAATAATAATAATAACAATAAATTCATATATAAATTCACAAATAGTGACTTTGTTTTAAAATTTATAACACTCCCCCTTGAATGACTATTTACATAAGTATCTCGTGAACTAGTTGAAAAAAAACCAATAGGAGAAAAACTTCGATAATATATAGTTGTACCATAATGTTGTCAGGACAACCTTGAAGGACAAAACCTGAGCAATGTGAAAGCGTAAAGTCGCTCCCCCTCATATTGTTCATTCTTGTAGGAGTATCCATATGTTGGCTCATTAAAACTTTATCGAGAAAACCCTATGGGAAATTTGACCAAAGGAAAAAGAGTACAACTACTTCTTGTGATTTCATATATTTGAGGATTGTATTGATTTCTCCTGCAGTACTCATCATACCATGAATATACCCCGTTAAAAACTCATTAGGAAAAATTCGATGGGAAAAATGCTAATGAAGGGAAAATGTATATTATGCATATTAATATATGCCTTTAAGTTACCTCGTTAAAAACCTTGTTAGGAAAACCTAGTGGGATAAAACATTAGTCAAGGAAAACATAGTGTAATGCGTATTTTATAAGTATGTTTTGGGCATCTCATAATACTTTCGGGACTTGTATGAGTATATCCTATAAATTATTGATACTCTTCATTCAGTTTCTCGTGAATAAAGATTTTCAGATATCTCACATTCATCATATAAAATAGTAGTGTATCATATTCAGTGCTTACATCCAATTGATACATTCAGACATTCATTCCATCAAATCACATGTAAAAATATCTTATGTAAATCTTATATTAGTTGTGACCAGGCTGCCTTGTTAAAAACCTTATTTGAAAATCCGTTTGGGATAAAAAAATCAAAATCAAGGAAAAGAGTACATTGTACAAATTTATTTCAAAAGTAAAATTCTTATTTCTAGTTGATGCACATTATTATTACATTTTGAATCTCTTTGAGAGTTCCAGTCTAATTCGTAATCAAGCCCACATATTGTTACATTCAGTGTAACGGCACATATATATCAACATCGATGTTTTCGATGGATCTCGATATCTTCATTTCCAATAATCATTAGTAGCGCTATTCATTTATAGTGTGTCAAATTTTGTTAATTCCATTTCATTCCCCATAACGACATGAATTACCGATTTAACTCATTACCAATCATTGTCAAGGATTTATACATTATGATTATGTCTATATAATTTTTGAAAGTATACGTCTCCTATACCATTCATTTTGATATCTATATCTGGGGAAATATACTTTGTATAATATCAATGCTTACGTCATTGTTTGATTTATCAAACCATATGTAGTTGGTATATAAGATCATTATCAACCTTTCTTATATCTTTGAATTCCCAGTATCTTATTTTGATTGTGAGGATATAACATTCTACATTTCATAATTATCTCCAACTATCAGTACTCTCCCTCATGTTAAGATAAATCTAAAACCAAACTCATACAAGTATTATGACATTAATCACATATATATATTCATAACATTTAACTTCAATAAGAGAGTTCATATTATTCTTTATTTTGTTCCCATTATCAACAATGAATTGAAGAACTTTTAATATTTTATCAATTATTGTCCGACTATTATGCGCATATTCGATCATTCAATGATCTATTCAATTTATTGGGATATCTTACTATCATTGTCATTTGATTTGTAAACTATGCTCATACCGTGACCAAATCACCTCGTAAACTTACAATTACGAGTTATATACTCATGTGACTACTTAGTGAATACATAATATCTAGTAGTACATACGGAGAGGGAGTGGGCCCATATATATATAGGGTTGGGTTCAAATGAGAACCCGTCATTATATGTGAACCTAGGAACTCATCTTGACCATTAGATTGGATAATTTTGATGGTTGAGATCGTGACATGTCAGCATGGTAATAATGTAAAAAAATGCATTAATTAATTAAAAAAGGTATTTTGGACATATATCAACGTTTACAAAGAGCACTACATTGTTCTTTAGAAATCACAATAGATTAAGAAAAAAAAACACTACGATTGTATACAAAAAGCATTGCAAATTTCGTATATAAACTGCAAATTCAAAAATTTGAAATGAAACTCCAATGTTCAACAAACCATAACTTTTTCAAATTTTATTCGTTTTGAATGAAATATATATCAAATTAATCACATTCTCAAGATCTACAATTTAAGATATATATTGCATGTTTTAAAACGTAAAAAATATATATATATAATTAAATTAAAAAAATTGGACTGATTTTAGCACTACAGTACTGTGTAAAAAGCACAATGAACCTGGACATATAATTGTACTGTGCAATATTAGATCTAAGGCCAAGATTAGTCCCTAGGTTCACATATAATAATGGGGTTCTCATTTGAACCCAATCCTATATATATATGTATGTATATATCACCCCCGTTCGTTCTAAATTTATTAGGAATTCAATTTCAACACTTTTTTAGTAATAAATCCTCATTAATCAAGAATAATTATTGAACAATTCTTCTGTTTCTTTAATTGAAATATCAATTTTAGTAATTCTATCAATAGTTAAACCAATATGATCCGGTTATGTAAATTGATATTATTGTACACGTGCACCTGGAAGATTCTTATATCTATTGAAAAAATCAGGTGTGTCTGGCATGATGTATTTATTTTAACACACATATAATTTACCGACATATCACATCATCTTTCAGTACTATTAAACCACTAGATCGAACTTCTTGCACTTACTTCCTTAAGTAAAGTTCATCCACGAGAGAACGGAGTAATTATAAGTGGAAAGATTGACTTGAGTACAATCTCATGAGAAGGACTAATCGAAAGTGGTATTGTGTTTAAATCATGAAAGAGAGAATAAGAAAGCTAAGCTATACACACAATAAAATATTCGGCGGTTTTGGTTTTAAGCAACTAAGACGAGAATTTAAATTATGGGAGTTGTATCAAAAACTTTGAAAAGATCAATAAAACGAGGGTCTTGATTTCTAGACTCGTCTCCACAATCAATTAGAATTTATTAATCTCTTAATCTACAAGTTAGGGGTGTCAACCCCAATTTGTATATTAAACACCAACAATGTCGATTGATGGTTCCAAACATATAGGTACTAGAACCGTAAATTTTACCCAAAAATCATGAAGAATTACATAACATGAATTAAGAACAAGTATTAATATCATCAATCAAATAATAGTTCATAATCCAACAACAATAATAAAAGCTAAGGAAGATGAAATTACAACTAAAGTTTGGAGGTTGAAAATAAAGAACATAAAAACTAGGGAAAACATGATTTTCATAAAATTAAAACAAAATAAACTTATAAAATCAATTGAGAGAAAATGCAATCAAATTACTCCTATATAATCAAAGATACTATTACAATGCTTGGACAAATACTAAGACAGACTCTAAACTACAATGTCAACCATATGCATGAAATTGGCTAAACTTGGCTAAACCAATTTATTTGACAAAAAACATCACAACCACCTTTATGGCAAACACTCGTTTTAGGTCAGATTGACGGGTCATGACCTGTAAGTCCATCTTACCCGATACTTTGATGTATTGGTTTTTGTACTATTATGTATTAGTTTTGTATTGAAAAGTATTATTTTTTCATAAATCTCTAACATGTGATATGATGTATTGATTTTTGCACTATGATGGAATGGTGTTATGGTGAATTGGTTTTTTTAATATAATGTATTAATTTCTCACTATGATATATCGAAATAAAAACTTGGTCTGACAGATAATCAGTTAGTCCGACCTGACAAGAGTGTTGCTCCACCTTTATCTTGTTTTTCCAAAAGAAAAAATAAGCTTGAAACATGAGTAAGAACATGAAAATGGAGAAAATTTGAGGATTACTAACAACACATGAAAATATTCCATATCCAAGAACCAAATTATTATAAGAATATAAAATTATAAAACATACATAAATCCTACAAAAGAAAATACAAGAGAACTACTAAAGCTAATTACCCTTAGGAGAGGATTCTACAAGTTCCTCAAAAGCCACTACAATATTATAATTCTTTATCCCATTACAATATGCTTTAGTCTTTATCCACAATCCAAGAAATTGAAGGAAATCCACATTGTGTTTGAAAAACTAGGAGAAGAGGAAAAATGGAGAGAAGATGATAGAGAAGATGACGTTTTTAAGAGATGGGAAGATATAAGATGATGTGAGGATTTATGGTGAGTTTATAGGTGAAATTAGGGCGAAATAGTCATTGTGGTGCCAAAAATGGCCACATGGCCGGGCAAGACAGTAGCTCGTGTCGATTGACCGTCGATCAATAGTTGGTCGATGGTGTAGAATATATGTAGTTGTTAGGAATTTTGAGGCTCTTAATCTCCTAATCATTTCCGGATATCTAAATATTAAATGTATCCCATCCTCTTAGTATTCATTTAGATTTTCAATTATTCCATTTGGAGTTTATTGGAGAGAGTTATAGCCTCCAGACCAAGAGCTGCCACATCTGGGAATTCAATACAATATTTCAACTTTAAGTTGCTTTTTACCACTCTAGATTTCTGAATTAGGAGAAGTAGTAAAAGTTGTATATATCTCTCTTATGTTTCCAATGGTATGAAATACAAGCAACTATCACAAGGGTTCATGGAGTTATTCTCATATTACAGCAACGGGTACATCCAACGAGTGAATGCGTGTGCCGACAATGTAGATGGCCACATTTGTCATCATTTTCACTTGATTTTCACACCATAGACACGTCAACACTTTCCATTTAATTCATCGGGATTGGCTCATCTCTCGACCTTGGCTAGATCCCACTTTAAACATGTTTAAATTAAAAATATAAAATAACGTAAAAATAATAAAAAAATGAGAAAAACATGAAAAATGACTATAAAGATGACACAAGCAACGAAAATATGAAATAAACAAAAACGACTCACAACACTAAAAACACACAAAAAATATTAAAACACACACAAAAACCACACATAAATATGTATAAGTCAACCGCTATTTAAATACAGCGTTCAAACACGATGGTTTAGATCTTATGTTTCACGGTACTGTTTAAACGTGGCAGCGTATCTCATATATTTCATACCATTGTTTAAATAAATCATCGAGATAATCACAAACTAACATCAACAAAGGTTTGAATTTCTTAATAGATTTGGTGCTCTTAAATCTTTGTAAATACTACTCATCTCTTTTTTTTTTTATGAATATACTAAAAAGAATTTATAAATCTCAACTTGAAAGATTGAGCCTTGAGGGTGCTAATGAGTTATAACATTCCGGAAGATATTCGATGGTTAATCAAAGCACAAGTTTGACTATCTAGTGAATTCCCAGACTCATTCAAGTACATGCCAGGTATGAGCAGAAGTAATTTGCAAAGAAATGTAGAGCAAAAAGATTAGGTAGATGTTATAATGTGATCAATGGAATCTTATAAACAATGTAAATATGTGATGCTCGTGTCAAAAAACTGAGATAAAATAACATTCATTAAAGATTGTTTCAGTAAGGAGTCTTTAGATCATGATATCCAACAGACTCTTGAGACACGTCCTAGTGGATACGTGCGTCGTGAACTTATGGCTTTAAGAGTTCAATTTAAAGATGTACGAGAATGATATAGTTTCGAAAAGCTTATTTCAAAAGATCCATTTTGTAAATCTAGTCTACTGGAATTAGTAAGGTGGATAAGAAAAATAATACAATTAATGTATTCCTATTATTTTGTATAGATAAAAAGATTTTTAGTTTTCAACATATAATCATTATTTCATTAAACAACTATATCTTATATGTCGTTTTTACTTAGCGATAGTCAAAAAGAAAATAGTGATATAATATAATAGTTTTTGAATATCTTTCACCCTTGTCGAAAAGTAAATAGTGAAAACATTTATGGCCTTGTGAAAACTTTTATTTAAATACGGGGCCACAAAATTATAAAGATGTATCTTCCACAAATATTTGAAAATTTAGTATAATAAAGATAGGTGGAGGTTTCATAATCCTCACAATGAGGTATATCTTTTTCTCATCTATCCAAAACCATATGTGTTCTTGGTGGGTCTAAACTGATAGGTTATATTCCATTTATAGACATGACAATCCAACTTGTAAGATAATTAAGAAGCAAAAGATCAATATACTATATGGAGGAACTAACTACAGGCTTTACAACAGTCTTACAACATCTGCATATTATAGGGGAATATATGTGAGTATCATACCTTTTCATATGGTTAAAACTAGCTATATCATGGGTTCAACTGGACTGAAACTTCATACACGGTCTTTTCATGACTATATGATGTACATGGTGAATAATAGTGATACTTTCATTGTCCTTCCAAGTGGTTATGACACAGTGAATGAAATATTTAATATTACGTCATGGGAAGAGTATAACTTCCATACCAAATTTATATGCTTGCTAAATATTAATAATATCTTTAATGGTTTGCTCAGTTTTCTAGATCAATGTGTAGATCATAAGTTTAACTCTCATTCAGCGAGAGCAATACTTATATCTGCCAACACAATTGATGAGCTACTTATAAAGCTTCCAACATATATTATAGTTCAAGATTCTTTGCAAGTCAAAACTTGTCAGTCACTGAGTATCTGTGTCAAGCGAAAAAGGAGCCCAAATCCTCTAGATGTAACATTGTAAACCCTCATGTTTAGTTAAGGGTGGCAGTGTTACGAAGTTAAATACTCTCGAGACGCACACCACCTTCAAGAGTTTAATATATATTTATGTATTTCAATTGTCGAGTGTTTTTTGCTTTTAAATTAGTTTTAATATCTTCACTTTGACTATTTTGTACTTCTTTCAAAATAATAATAATATTATTTTGCTTTTATTCAAATAGAGATGTTTATTACTTCATATAGTGTAAGTGATATATGCTTCTTCGATAGCATTTCATTATCATGTCAATATGATCTCGTATGATTCTTTCAAGTGATATATTTCTTTTATTAACATAGAATTTATTCAGCAATTACTTTCTTAAATTATCTATTGGTAGCTTCTACTACCACTTGCTTAGTTTTCTCCATTAATATCCAATAAACATGGAGAAGGAACTTTATTTCAATCGACTTCTACTTCTGGAGCAGGATTCGAATAATTATCAACTACTTCAATAGAGTTGCATTTATTATCCAATCACTTGGTATAACCCACCACATTAGTGATATTTCATATTCAAAGTACATAAATCTAAACAACAAAATTTAAATTACAAAATTGCATAAATCAATAATTACTTCTTCAGAAGTAGGATCAGCTTAATAGACAATATTACCCATCACATAATATATAAAATGTGCAAACATGTAAAACCATCAGTCGAGTGATAATTAAAATCATCACATAGGAGGCATTTCAATATTTAAATTACAAATCAACAAATAGTGGTTTAACCCATCGCCTGGACATTATCACAATAAATAAAATGAAGGAATTTAAATTATAAATATTTAACTGCTTCTCCAAGAGTAGGATCGTCCATAAGTACAAATATTTAACTTCTTCTCCAAGAGCAGGGTCATCCACCTTATACTAATCAATGATCAGGATTTATTAAATGGTCAAATTATCGATGGGCGATTGAGATTCGGTCCAAATACTGACGACACTTTGATTTAATGATTCGAAAGTTGTTTTATCATTTTCTCAAGATATGATCATCACTAAGTAGGTGGTTGTACGTTGAACCATCAACTGGTATTAGTCACTGGTTATATTCGAAGGCCGTGCCGCCTGACCACCATGAGGCACATCCATATCTCTTTATATAATTATCATTGACTAGATGGTTGTAGGTTACACTGTCGACTGCAATCAATCGCTTCCAGTTGCTAGCAGCCGAGCCTCCTGTCCGACGGTGGTGCCATATATACCTATTTGTAGAGTTTCAATAGTACAAGAATAAATATTCAAAAATCTAAGTATAATTGAACAATTTTCATTGTTGGGGTACTAATTTATAATATAACTTTTAAAACTTTGAAATGTTATATTTTCAAACGAGTTAATATTTTATAAATCAATATTGATTTCAAAATAAAACTCTCATCAAACTGAATACTATGGAGTTAAGAAAAAAATAATTTCAATTATGTATACTATTTTGAAAACCAGGATTTAATTATTCAATAATATATATGACAACACCATATTTTGTCACTACTTTAAGAGAAATAGTGACAACATTATTTTGACACTGAAGTCTTATTTAGTGATAACAAGTATAAGTTTTTCATTCACATCAAGACTTAGGATGAGACTTTTTCAATAACAACTTGATAATAATTGTTGATGACATTTGGTATCAAAATATTTTTTAATATAATTATTATTCAACTTATAATTTATCATTAAATATTTATTTTTGTATGTTTACTTTATAGTTTTTAACGACTATATTATTATTAGATAATATTTCTTAAGTTTCTTATTTTTAAATTGATTAAACTAGTTTATAAATTTAATTAATTGATTATTATTTTTTCTTCTAATATCAAGTTTTGAAATTTATTTATTATTGTGTTATAATATTTTATATTTGTCTACAAAAGTTCTCAATTAATCTCTTTACACAAAATCTCTTTTTGTGAACACCTTTTTTTGTGTGTGAAATATTTATTTAGAAGTTAATCACACTTTATTATATTCTTATCTAATTTAAATATATTTTGACATTTATTTTATAATACTTCAATTATATTTTTAATTTTTAAAATATATCAATAATTATTCATGATTAAATATTTATTTACCTTGATTTATAATTTTGAACGGCTTATATTATTATTCTATAGTATTTTACAAAGTGTTTAGTGTGTGTGTATATTAAACTTATTTTTGAATGTATATTAATTTGTTTATAGATTATAAAATCAGGATCATGTGGTGGGAGTGGTTGGGGCTAGGTACAAAATTAAAACATTGCGGGTTTAAATCTCATGTCTCTTGAATGTTATTTTTTTACTCCCTAGAAAATGTGTAAATATTGAGCAATGTCAATAAAAAAATAAATTGCAAAACAAAACCATTGGAATTTGAACCCACAGTGTATTGCACCACCTGCTAATTATACTCATATCTTATGAATAATATATAATTTTTATAAATAATATATAATTATGCGCTTATCTTATGACCATTACTCTTAACCTTATATAAATCAAAACTACCACATATTATTTTCATAAATAAATAAAAAACTCTAAATAACTATTTAGTAAATTATAATACATAAAAATAAATAAATAATAAATAAAAAGAAAAATATAAAATTTATAATATATTACTAAATAAAATTCAAAATATAAAATCATAAAGAATATATAACACAATATTATTAAATTTATATAATTATTTAATAAAAATGAAAACAAAAAAAATATATAAGTCATTTAAGTTTTATAATTTAGGTTAAATAAATATTTAATCATGAAGATTTAATATATTTATAAATAAAAAACATGACTTAGATTTATTAAATATTATAAACTAAATCCAAAATAATTTTAAATTAGATAAAAAAATAAATTGTGATTAAATTCGAAATAATTATAAGATATATATTTTACTTATGTAATTTCATAATTTTCTTTGAGTATTATATTTATTTTTTTAGAAATTATTTTAATTATGATAAATTTGAAAAAGATGTTTAATAAATTTGGAAGAAACTATTTAAAAAATCTGAAAAATAAAGAATATTGTAAATGATATAAAATAAATTAGAAAAATTAAATTATGTTTCCATTTTAACAAAAAGATTTTTGTCTAAATAACTATTCAATAAATTACAAGAAGAAGAAAATAAAAAAATATCAAAATATAAAATACTATACTATAATACAAAATAAATCTCGAAGCTTGTATATAATACTTTATAATTTAAATACATATAATATTTTTATAAATTTAAAAAATAAAAGACTTAAAAATATTAAAGACTATTAATATAAGTAGTTAAAAATCATAAAGTAATTTAAATAAACATTTAATCATAACTTAATATATTTAGAAAAATAAAAGGAAAAATTACTGTTTAGTGACAAAACCAAACTTGTATCTACAATTTAATCCTTGAATTAGTTTTGTCCCATATAGGCCAAATTAATATTATTAACTAATAAATGGTAGATAGGAATGGACTGTATTGCCCCTAAATAAATTCACGATACATTTTCCCTCAACCATCTACCAGATTGATTACTCTGATAATTCTATTTCATATATATTTTCCCATCCCAGTCCTCGAAGTCACTTTTCACCTCCTCTTAAATTTCGAACTCAAAATAAAGATTCATGTTTCGCCTCAATCTTGAATTTTATTAGTATAAAATTCTAAAGAAAAGTAAGGAAATAAAGATTCATGTTTCGCCTCAAGCTTGAATTTTATTAGTATGAAATTCTAAAGAAAAGTAAGAAAATAAAGATTCATGTTTCGCCTCAAGCTTGAATTTTATTAGTATGAAATTCTAAAAAAAATGTAAGGAAATTAGTATGAAATTCTGAAAGGCTTTTTCACATTAGTATGAAATTCTCAAATCCCAATTAAATTAGTACAGTATGAAATTCTAAAGGAACATATGAAATTTACGATCAATTCTCAAATCCCCATTAAATTAGTACAGTATGAAATTCTAAAGGAACGTATGAAATTTACGATCAATAGGCTTGGCCAAATTAGTATTAAATTCTCAAATCCCGTTCAATTAGTACGAAATCTTATTAGTATGAAATTCTAAAGAAAAGTAAGGACCAATTAGTATGAAATTCTAAAAAGCTTTTCCACAATAGTATGAAATTCTCAAATTTTATTATTATGAAATTCTCGAATTTTATTAGTATGAAATTCTAAATATAAGTAAGGACCAATTAAATCCGTTAATTAGTATGAAATTCTAAAACTTATGAAATTCTCAAATCCCGTTAAATCAGTACGGAATTTCTGTTAAATTAGTACGAAATTTTATTAGTATGAAATTCTAAAGGAAAATAAGGACTAATCCAAGAAATCAGTTCGATTTGATAAGTATTAAGAGTGAGATTTGAGAATGAAATCAGAAAAATTCTATTCGTGCGCTTTTGGCTTATGGACGTAGAAGAAGATGTGTATTGGTTTAGTTTATAGGGCATATTTGTAATGTGTTAATATAAAAGATATATGAAATATTTTTGGACTTAGTGGAATATGGTGATTTGGTTTTGGCCTAAATGGTCAAAGCCCCAAAATAAAAACATAACATAAATTAACAAAAAATAATAAAATAAATCTCAAAATACTTTTAAAACGGAAAAACATATTAAAAAGTTTGATTAACTGCTAAATAATTATTTCAAAAACCAGAAAAGGAAAAAAAAAATGAATGCTAATATATAAACAAGGGGATTTCAACTTTAGACCTATAAGTTATAGGAAGACATTATAACCACTACACCAATAAACCTTCTTTATTCAATTCTTACAATACATAATTCTTATACAAAACCTCTAGGTTGTCCGAACCAAAAAATCTTGTAGATTCGGGATGCTACAGAAGCCGACACGTCAGAAGCGGAATGAGGAGACTTCGACACGTGTCAATAAAAGCTAATTAACCTACATATAGGCGAGAGTTCAATACAATTAGTATGATGGGGTTATAGGTTTATTTTTTCTTGGTTTGTTTTTTAGATTTATTTAATACTTATTTATAATTTAATTATAACTTTTAAAGTTCATTTAAATTATATTATGAATTTATAACTTTATTTTATTATATTCTGATTTGTTTTTAAATTTTTTTTCTCAAATTTGTTATAAGATTAATTTTATTCATATGGTTTTATAAAATCAATATATAAAATTGTTATAATTTATATTTAGAGTATACCAATAAAATTTATATTTATTTAAAATTACTATATGTTTTCTAGAAAAAAAACATGACTTTGTTTTGTTATTAAAAATGTTAATATGTTTTTAAGTAAAAATTATGCAATTACAAATGATAGTCAAMTGACAAAATTCACCAAATAYCCRTTGTTCATCGTTTTGCAATTTTGGGWTATACAATTATTCGTCTTATTTTTGCGCATCAACATGCAAACTTTCAGATTTTTCTAATTTTCTTTCCTATTTTTCTGGCCAGTTTGAAAAATTAAAGAAATTTACCAAATATCTCAGAAAAATTGAAAAAAAATTCACCAAATACCCGTTGTTCAACGTATTTTAATTCTGGGAAAAAAAATTATTCTTTTTATTCTTGCGCATAAACTTGCAAATTTTCAATTTTTTTTGATTTTTTTTACTATTTTTCCGGCCAATTTGAAAAATTGAAAAAATTCACCGAATATGCCAGAAAATTTGAAAAAATCCAACAAATATCTGTTGTTCATCATTTTGAAACTTTATACTGTATGATTATTCGTCTTATTTTTGCGCTTTAACTACAAAATTTTATATCTTTTTTGATTTTTTAACTATTTTTCCGATTAGTTTAAAAAAATTCATCAAATATCCCATAAAAATTAAAAAAAATCACTGAATATCTGTTGTTCATCATTTTGCGATTTTGGGTTATAAGATTATTCCTCTTATTGTTGCGCATCAACCTACAAATTTTTAGATTTGTTTGATTTTTTTTACTATTTTTCCAACAAGTTTAAAAAATTGAAGGGGGTTGAGTCCAATTTTGGGCTGTTGGGTCCAGGTTTGGGAAGTGAGGTTGGGTCCTGTTTTGGGTTATTTCCTGGGTTTGGGTCACCTTACAAAATGGTAAAATGTGGTCTCATTCTAAGAGATCGGTATCACCCAAGACAAACTATATATTTAATAATGAAAACATAATAGAAAATATTTAGGTTTTTTTTTCTTGGTAATAGAGTGAAAATAAAATATTTCAAAAATAAAAAGGAATCAAAAACAATATGTATACAAGGGGATTTGATCTCCAAACATATAGGTTAGAAAAAGACATTATAACCACTACACTAGAAAGTCTTCTTTATTTAATTTTTGCAATACATAATTCTTACAAAAGAACCTCCAGGTTTTTTGAACCAAGGAGTCTTGTAGATTCAAGATGCTCCAGAAGTCGCGACAAGTCAGAAGCGGGACGAGCAGACTTCGAAACGTGTCAATAAAAGCTACGGTTAACTAACAAATAAGCTAGAGCTCAATACACTTAGTAAGATGGGGTTATAATATTATTTTTTTAATTATTTTTTATTTTGATTTATTTTTTTAGATTTATTTAATACTTATTTTTATTTAATTATATATCTTTTTTTAAATTTATTTAAATTATATTATGAAGTTTTATTTTTATTTTATTATATTCTTTTTTTTTGTGTGTGTGTTTTTTCTCAAATTTGTTTTAAGACTAATTTTATTCATATGATTTTATAAAATCAAAATATAAAATGCTATAATTTATATTTAGAGTTTATAAATAAATTCTATATTTATTTAAAATAATCGTATGTTTTCTAGAAATAAATATGACTTTCTTTTGTTATTAAAAATGTTAATATGGATTTTTAAGTAAAAATTGTGAAATTACAAATGATAGTCAAGTAACAAAATATACGATGAAACTTTTATTGAGGGAATACCTAACCACATGCAAATGCAATGAACATCTAACCATAAATTACCCAACAAAAGAAATTCATAAAATATTTAATCAAAATAATTTATAATAAGATTAAAAAATAAATTGTGATTAATCAAAAATTTCTAAATAATTTCTAAATTTCTACAAATTTTTTCCAAAGATTCTATTCTATACAAAAATTATTTATTGTGTGTATTTTAACGACGGTTAAGTTATTTCCAACCGTAATAGACTAAAAATGTTCATTCTAAATAAATTCCATCACATCGCCTGATTAGAAATAAATAATAAATAAACATAAAATTCTCTTTAACACTCCCCTACCTATAGTCGATTCCCATCATAAAAATAAAATCAAAATTAATACATATCTAAAGATTTTTTTTTAATAAAACACTCCAATCCCTAACGAAATATGAAAAAAAAAAACATGAAATAAGAGTTTTAATTATATAAATTAAGCTTAAAAATTAATAATAAAACTAAGAGTAATAAATTATTTATGTTTGAATTATTCAAGTCAAAGAAATAAACTGGTAGTAATTAGTCATAAATTACTAAATATAAATGTCCATAAATAATTATTTTGTCATAAAGTTAAAAATATTTTATTATAAAGATTAGATGATTTATAATTTATTTTTGTTATTCCCTCAATAGCTTTGATTTTATTCTTACACCAAATAATTATATAAGAGTAATTACTTCTTTTTTATCTCATAATTTACTATGAATAATATAATTTCTTTATAGGATAATTACTATTATGTATATGTAGTATATTTGTTTTCCGTTAAGAATACCTAACACATTTTTGGAGTGAACACAATACATGTAGTATACGAGCTTTCAATTTTAGTGCATCAGGCATCCCGTTGGATATCAGAGAAGGCGGTTCATAAGAAAAATAATCTCAAAAGATTTTAAACGATCTGGGATGGAATATTCTCCACACATGAGGCGATTTAAAACTAGATCACTGTTAGAATAATTATTTAATATTTTTTTTATTTTAAATAATTTTCAAAATGAAATAAAGTTATGAATAAAGAAATAAAAATATTATAAATGGTAGTTAATAAAGCTACAGTTAATCAACAAATAGGCTCACTACAAAAAAATCCGGCAATGCTGACGGCCAAATCCGTCAGGATTCCATCAGTATATGAAATACTGACGGCCTCCTGACGGATAATGGCCGCCAGCATTTTTGTGGTCAGGATTCCAGTATCCTGACGGCCTTAACGTAACCGTCAGAAATACTGACGGCTTGCTGACGGGCAATGCCCGACAGCAATTCTTCCCGTCAGTATTTTTTTTTT
>BMAC01000084.1:53840-85465 GCA_014905375.1 Phtheirospermum japonicum | reverse complement strand
AACCTAATGGACGACTTTTGTAGAAAAAATATTAAATGATATAATATAATACTAAATAAATATCAAAAACTAAAATTAAATTAATTATATAATAAATATTGTTTAAATTTACATAAATTTTTAATAAACTTGATTGTTAAAGATATATAGAATAATAATATAAGTAAAAAAAAAAGCATAAAGCAAGTTACATAAATATACAAGGGGGATCTGAACACCTAGCCTAAAAGTTTGAGAGAGATATTAAAACCACTAGATCAAAAGGTTGACGTTGTTTGATACTTGCAATACATAATTCTTATACAAAACACACATAAAAATATAGTTTTTTCCAACAAAATAAATCTATCAAAAGTTTTTTACCAATACAAATAAAAATGAGAAATCTTGAACAATATACTAAAATATGATAATTATAAAATAAGTGAAAATATTATTAAAAAGCTTTAATATTCTAGGTTCTAAAAAATGTGAAAGTTAATAACTGAAATTTAAAAAAAATGTGAAATTGAGATGAAAATTGATCAAAATTTATATCTCGTGAATAAATTCTCTTATTGTTGTTGTTGTTGTTGTTGTTGTTGTTGTTGTTTTTATTATTATTTTTTTGTTGTTATTGTTGTTATTATTATTATGACTTTATTACATTTGTTCATGACTTGTCTATAAAACAATTGGTACGATGGGGGGTATAGTTTTAATTTGTACTATTTTTTACTTTTATTTTGATTTACTTTTTTAGATTTATTTAATACTTATTTATAACTTAATTATAAGTTTATAACGTTTATTTATATTATATTATGAATTTTTAATTTAATCTTATTATATTCTAATCTTTTTCCCTCAAATTTGTTATAAGGTTAATTTCATTCATATGATTTTATAAATAAAGTTTATCTTTAATAAATTATTATTATTATTATTATTATTATTATTATTATTATATCTCATTAATAAAATCTCTTTTTGATAATAATAATAATATTATTGTTATTATTATTATTATAAAAACTATAAATAAATTATAAATATTTATTTAATAAACTTAAAAAGTGGATAAATTTCTAATTCATATAAACAACCAAAGAAAAACACACTATATAATCATATAAATAGTGTATAAGAACATATAATTAAATTCTAAATAATTATTTAATAAATATAAAAAATGAAAAAAAGTGAAATGAATTTTAAATTCATAAAATAAGTTTAATAAACTATTAAAAATTATAATGAAATTAATTAAAACTAATTAATAAATAAATATTAAAAACTAAAATAAAATAATATAAATTACCTAACCAGGTAGGAGTTTTATATCTCTAGTTCTCTAAACTTTATTTTTTATATATATAAGCATGCACTATAATAAAATAATTATATTATTAGATAATTAAAGTTAATTATATATTTTAAACTGAAAATAAAATAATAGAAAATCATAAATTTATAATATTATTAGATAATTAAAATATTTAAATCGATAATAATATATTTGATTCAATTAAATTCTAATTTGTTTCTTAAATCCTAAAAATAGTAGAATATATTAAATATCTCAAAAATAAATAATTAAAAAATTATCCTTAGCCGAGTGACGTATAACCTAATCAAGATATATGACTTTGTATGTGATTAAAATATTAAATGATATATATTTATTTTTTAGATTTTTAAATACTTTCTTAAAATTCAATTTTAAATTTTATTAGCTAATATAACTTCTTTTATGAATTCTCTATTTAATTTATAAAACTATTGATTTATTATTTGGTTTCTTAATTTTTAGATTTATTACACAAATATTTATAATTTAATTATAATTTATTATATGTTATTCATCTAATTTTSTAACTCTTTCAAATTTATTTTATATCGTTTGACATATTTGTTTTTTTTTTGTTGTTGTACTTTTTTAAGATTTATTAAATAATTATTTAAATTTATATTAAGTTTTCATATATTGGTATTAGATAAATTATACTTTCTTAAATTTACTCTATAATTTAATATTTCAACTTCATTATATACATTTGTGTAAATTATGGACTAAATTGGGGGTTTTAAATAATTTGGGGCTAAATTTAGAATAATTACAAACTAATAGGGGTCAATCTGTAATGTCCAAAACTCTTGAGAATTATAAACAAAAACCGGTAGCTCTAATTGGATCCCATTTTCTTCATCCCCAAATACTCTCCTTCTTCCGATCCTCCATAGCGGCGTGCCCAACGACTGAAAATCGGTGGTAGCGTCGGTCCTCCGGCGACAATGTTATGCTGTGGCGGCAGGCACGGCGAACCTCCTCCCCACGATTGGGAAACAGCAGGGACAGTGGGTCAGCGACGTTCCGATTCAATGATGGCCCTGTCCTGTTTTTCCGGAAAACAAGGCGACGGTGACGGCAACCACGTTGGTTTTTGATGGGCACTTCAACGACTGGGATGGACTGAAGGTGGCAGCTCGCGGCGGTTCGATGACTGGGCACAACCCGTCATAATGCGTTCATGATCGTTGCGGGAATGTGAGACCAATTTTTTGATGATTATATATGTTTTATAGATTAATTGCCTTCATATATTGTTCTAGGGTCGATGGTTGGGGTTGTTTAGTGTTAAACCTTGGTTGGGTGACCCAACCTAATAGTGTTCTAAAAATGATCATACACAACTTTGTTGTCATTGTTAGCTCATACCATCTATGATGGAGAGTCCCCAAACCGGAACACAGGTCGGGTCGGCTCGTGCCCAAGTAAGAAAGGAGCGGATCACAAGGCAGCTTTGGTTAGTTTGGTGCTGGGCAAAAAGGTCAAAATAGTATCTTTGGTTGATTCGCTATCAGGTTTATTCCTTATCTCATGCCTTCAATTTTAATTTGTTCAATGAAGCGTGAAGGCTTATTGAAATGGATGCATATATGCCTGATAACATTTTTTTGTTTTTTTAAAAAGTGTGGATTCAATTTGTCACTATGGTGTTTGTTGGTCTAGCTAGCTGGCAGTGGCAACAATTGGAGAACAGTTGAAGTTAATACTCATCAGTGTGTTTGAATCATCATAGCTACTTATTGCAGGGTGTTTAGATTTGTTCGAGGTTTTAATTTGATCATTTGTGGTCTGTATCATCGTGTACTCCATTTTTTATTTTTTTTTGAAGTAGACGATGGAGAGTATTTTGCATTGATATTATTCGTTTTTTTTTTATAAAATGTTGGCATAAATTATCTTGAACCTTAACCGAATGGTTTTTTTCTAAGGAAATTGTCACAGGACTAACTAGCTTCACAGGAGTGGGTCCACATGCATTTAATTTTTGGGATTATACTAACTGTCTTCACAAAAGCAAAATGAAAAGTCGAATTGGGACTTATTTCACATTAACGACGTATTTCGAGATGTTCTATTAATACACATTAGCCTAAAATTTAGAATTATTGTATTTATGGCTTTGTACTTCTAGTGCTCTTATTGAATTGACGTTGTGGCTATCATATTTTTCGTTCCAATGTGGTAATACTAAAACCACGAGCTCAATCAATTGTTTTTTTTTATTATTATTATTTAGTGGTTGAAATCATATTCTTGTTAATGTTTCTTTAAGTCTGCTCAATTCCTTTTATGTGAAATCATTCTAAATCTCGGGTAGGTGTTTTCATTTTTCAACGATGGTAATTGTTTGGTAAGGACTGATTCGGTTGAACTGACTCGGCGAGTTTATGGTGATAATAGTCTATTTTTAGATTGGTTTGGAAGTCGGTTTAGTAGGAATCTAAAAAAATGGTGAATAAAATTTTATAATCTGGAGGGTTTGAGGATTTTACTTACGATATATCTGTGTTTTAGTAGTTGATGTATTCGATTCTTTAATATGTTGACTCTATAGTTTTTGTGATCTGTATGAATTCCAAAAGTTAACTTGATTTGTGAAATAGTTGGATTTCATGGGTTTGTAGCCCGGTGTCATCTGATGATATATGGTGTCATCTGGTGTGTGCTAGGTTTGTAGTAGGTGATGTTATGAAATTTTATGTGGAACTTGTGATGGTTATTATTGTCAACTGTTATTGACTGTCGTGTTTCGAACAGTATATTCATAAGCCAGTTTCACCCTCTTAATTTATATTTTTGTATTTATTATCTTAAAACATATATGTTGTATATATGAGTCTTAGTTGTCTGTATCCGCAAGAATTACCTAAATATCTATTTTCTATTAGAAATTATGCTTAAAATACGATTGTTGCRTTGTCCAGTTTTCTGTAGCATTGCTYTTCGATTTTGTGCTGATTTCACCCTCGTAATCTGCTTTTTGGATTTTGGTGTCTTCACAATAGTTGTAGCTTYTTGTATTAGCTTTCTATCGCCTCATGAATCATATTTTTATCCRTTGTATTAAGAAAGTTATGGCTAAATTTTTGTTGCCGCGTATGATGACATAAACTTGCAAATGTCTAAAAAAAAAAACTGGATTTGAAAAGTTTTGTTTTATCTATTTTACTAGATGTGCTTGAAGGTGTGATTTTATTTTATTTATTTATTTTTATTATTATTAAGTTAGTATTTATTTGGTGTGTTACATAATTTAACGTACAAATTACAGTGTTAAACCGTTTAGCAACTCAAATAAAAAAAATGGGATGTTACAATTTCAACGTTGAATTTTAAATTTTATATATGTATGATGAGGTTTAATTTTATGGATTTGAACTTTGGATTGTGTTAAATTTATCGTGCCCAATAATTATTTTAATCCTTTTATAGTTTTTTACAAAATTGTTTTCTCAGTCACTTATCCCGCCTTTATTCGTTGATATTGCAGTAGTGGGTTTTTGAGACATCTAAAATACTGCTCGTGATAACTCGACGACCAAAAACACAAAATTCTTGAAGGAAACATCCTTAGGCAAATTCAAAGGTGAATAACAATCGATCAACATTGTCATGACTTTCGAGAAGACTAAACTTGCTCGGTGGTGATCAATTGCTAATT
Source organism: Phtheirospermum japonicum (assembly GCA_014905375.1). NCBI lineage: Eukaryota > Viridiplantae > Streptophyta > Magnoliopsida > Lamiales > Orobanchaceae > Phtheirospermum > Phtheirospermum japonicum. Next base: position 80,474 of record BMAC01000084.1, on the reverse strand, counting down.
TTTATATCATCACGCACAAGTCAGTGTGTTCGCGCTGATAGGTATGTGTTTTCTTGATAAGTTTCTTGACTTGACCAAAAATCAATGTTGTGAAATTTATTGCAATATAAAGGGAAAATCTTTGACAGTGATATATAAATTAAATCCACTTGAGTGTAACGAAATGAAGATTTTAGTATTAAGTTTATTCCTTTTGGTGCAATTTTTATATTTCTATTCTGACTCTGATTTTGTTTTATTTTCTTTTTTGAATGCCGATTAGTCTGAGAAGGCCGATGATGAATGTGATATTATTGAACTTTACAAGCGCACACATTATACTGTGAAAGGTGGTTGGTCAAGCGATGAGGCGGGGGAAAACTAGGTAACTAACTAACTAACACATGCTTTTTATAATCCAGCTTCGTTAATGATAATGTTATTATTATTATACCTACAGGATTCGGAAGGTCAAGTGACGGAGCTCAAGAATGAAGTCGATGATTTGAAAAATCAACTGAGTTAGCAAGGCGAGTGCATCAACAAGCTTATGGCCTTCATAAGAGCAAATGAGTCTGCTTCGGGTGGGACCTGATCCATTATATTCCACGTAAGTCGGAATATCCAGTTTCAATTTTGTGAATTTTGTATAGTATTTCTTTGATGGTTTGATTATAAACTAATTTAGAATTATAAATTTCAAATATACAGGCGGTCTGATCCCACTTTTGTTTTTGTTTGGCAATGTTGACATGTGAAACAAGTCAGGCTCAAGTCTTGCTATATGAAATAAATCTTTTGGCTTAGTTTATGCTTCCAGGTCCTTGTTTTGAATATTCAAGTACGTTGATTCTAGATGTCTAATTTGGTATGTGTTCCGGATATTTCAAGTTAATGTTTTGGTTAGTTGTAAGTGTTTTGGTGTATGTTCGAAATCGTCGAAGAAATATTTTGAAATATTGTTATCATTATATTGTAATGATAAATGCTCATTTGCTTTCATTTTCATCGTTACGATATTTTTTCCTTACAAGATACTAATGACAAATTAATGTAGGACAATTTATGTCGTCATGAAATTAAACAATCAAATCATGTTCACTCAATTATTACAACTTTAAGCGTCACATAAGTTTTCAAATTTGTCACTTTAAATAAATTATGATAATTTATTTCATCACATAATACTTTGAACTTGTCACTTAAAATAAATTATTTATGATGATTGGTTTGTCACCATATAAACTCATCTAATGAAAATAGATTTTATCACCATATGTACCCTTAAAATCATCATTGAACATATATCTTTTATGATGATAATAAAATTCGTCATATATTGCTAATTTTTTCGTGAGAAAAAATCTCATCACCTTTAATAGTAAATGGTGACACAATGGTTTGTCATTGTAAGTATAGATGTTCAGTGACGATCATATTGCGTCACTATAAAATAGATCTATCGTGACGAATTACATTATATTTGGAAATTATTTAATACATATTATGACAATATGAGCGTCATAATAACTCAATAAAAATCGTCACCGAAGTTATGTTTGTCACGGAAAGTCAAATGTTTTGATGACAAAATAAGTGTTCGTCATTGAAAATGTTAACATATGGTGACAAAACCAATCTTTTGATGACAATTTTTCAATCACTTAATTGACGAATTCTGCGTCACCAAATAGTATCATCTATGATGACAATTTACATCAGCGTCATCAAAACCGAACATTTAGTGACGCGCTTGAAAAATTTGTCACTTTCACCAATGGTGACAGCAATACCATGACCACCGCTGTGACGCTCAATTTTCGTCACCGTTTCTCTTCAGTGACAAAAAAATAGAGTTTTAATGATGAAACGTATCGTCATCGAACATCAAATTTCTTGTAGTGTTTATTTGTGCAACATTTAAAGTGTTTCTTTCTGTCTTTTATTTGTTGGTGGCAAATTAATTACTAGTAAAAGAAATCATATATGTCGCTTGTATAAGCCTTTCGGCAAAGTTCACATGAAGGTTCTATAGGGACATGGACTCATGGAGTTGACGAGAAGGATTACCTGAAATAAAATCCGAAGTGTACAAATATGGACACTGTTGTGGTGGAGGAGCTTTGCCAACTTTAGCATGGGTTATCATAGCCCTTGCTTTAGGAGTGTGCATATCTTAAGTGTTTGTCTGGATGTGAAAAACTTTTGCACCGAGAGAGGTGCTCCTCAGTTTTTCAGGAAGCTCCTCCTCCAATGCCATCTGATACGGACCAAAATCTCCATACATAATATTATTTGATATGTGAGGGTATTTTTGGTAAGCGACCTCATTTCCTGGAAAGGGTGTTCTTGTGGGAGGTGAGCGAGCTGAGTGGTTTCTTTGGAAGAGTGGGCGAGTTGGTTTGTGGAGTAGCGACCTGGAGTATGAGGATGAGTTCTCATATAGGGTCGCGACCTCTTGTGTTTTGTGAAGTGTTTGAGCTCGGTTATGGGCTTTTTGAATATGAATCATGTGGTCTTAATATGAATAGTGTATGGAGTCCAGGTCAAATCCTATGGAAAGAATAACAGGCCCAGGCCTATTACGGTAAGAGATTTGTTGTTTATGGGAACTTGGCATATAGGAAGAGTCCTAATTCTGATTCGGTTGTAGTGTCATGATATTTATGGAATTGTGGTGAGAGAAGGTAACCCTAGACAGGGGGGCACTTCTCTTATCTCTATAAAAGGAGGTGCATACTTCTCATTGTGGGAATCATCTTTATTTGACTTTACCGTATTATTGGGCTTTCATAGTATTGTGAGTTTTTTGAGTTGTGACTTTGCTTTTGACTTAAGCATCGGAGGGCCTAGACGGGCTCAAAATTCGACCCGTCTGAGGTGCTATTTTGCAGGACCAGCGAGGTCGCCAGGAGATTTGTCGAAGGCTTGGTAGATTGCTGTGACGTATTTGAAGATTGTTTCAGGTCGCGGATCTCTATTCGAGGTTAGTACCCCATATTCTTGGTAACCAATAGATTTGGATTTATCAAGTGGCGCTGTCTGTAGGAAAGAGGGAAATCGAGTCCTTGAGCGAAAGGCGTGAGAAATTTCACAAACGAAACATGAAGGATAGCAACATAAATCCCAGAACTCTGCACTTGGTTCTAGATTGAACAAACAAAAGAAGAAGAATAGAGGGGCGGACATCAATGAGCAGGATGTGACAAGAGACGGGCAAACGCCTTCTCAGGCGGAACCAATTTAGGGTATTGATAGCACACCGCCACCCTCTCCAAAGTGGCATGACGGGAAGGGACTGGCAAAGATTTGGAGGCAAAGACGCCGGAGGTGGTAGCGAAAACAACTATTCACATAGGAACGAAAGAATGGAAGGATATGCCCAAGGATAATCCCTGCCAAATTAACAAAGGATTCATAGAGGGGCTTATGGATTTCGTACCACTGGAGAGGATGGAAGAGTTTAGCAAGTACCTGGTAGGCGAGCTGGGTACTCTGAAAGAGAAGGGTGCTGGACCAGATAGCGAGCAAGAAGAAGGGTTGGCAGCCAGAAAGGCAAAACAAGGCGAAAGGTCACTATTTAGGAAACCTTCTCAAGGAAAGAAAAGTCAGAGTAATCGAAAGTATGAGAACACTTCCAGTTCTACCTCGTCCATAGACTCCCATACTCATAAGCGAAGAGGGAAAGGAATAAAGGTGAAGCGGAGCCATTACAGGCGGATAAGTCGCCAACACGGAAGGCATACTAGTGAGAGCGGAACCCAGACCTCAAGTACTGATGGTGAATCTCGAGATAAAACTCGAAAGAGTCGTAGCGGGAACAATGAAGGGAATGGGGAGAACAAGGTGGGGCCAGGGAGTAAGGCTTTTAGAGATTTGCAGGAGGTCATGCTGAAATTACAAAAGCGAATAGATGGAGAGAAACTCGACGGAGATGAAGGACACCCCTTCTCAGAGGATATATTACAGGCCGCAGTGCCTAAGGGGTATAAGGCGCTGGAATTTCAATATCGGGGAACGACGGATCCAGTCGAGCATTTTCAGCTCTTCGAGAATGCGAGGATGTTACACAATTACACAGATGTTGTGGCATGTCGGGCCTTTGTATCCACTTTGAGGGAAATCGCACAAAACTGGTTTTATCAGTTGCCGCGGGGAAAATTTACCAGTTATCAGGTGTTACGAGCTGCTTTTCTGAAGCAGTTTTCTAGCGTGAAGTAGAGTGCGAAGACAGGATACAGCGACCTAATGAAACAATATGTTAACAGGTTTACCAGCGCCACTCTGGAGGTACCTGTCGCTACTGATGAGATGAAGGCTGGGGATCTACACCAGGGACTAAGAAGGGAGGACTTGCGTAAATCCTTGGTTAAGAAAGAGGCGCGAACATATGATGAAGTTTTGGCGAGATGCCATAAATATATACAGGTCAAGGAAGCTGAGGAAGAACATCGAGCATGTTTTGGCAGAGAGGTCATGGATATGAGAGGGAATGAGTCTAGAAGGGAATCAGGAACACAGCCCAGGAGGATAGTGCTCGGGCTCTTGGCCACGAGTGTGGCGGTTAGCGAAAAGCAGGAGACGAGTGTGCGGAATTATAGAAGTGAAGATCTTACACCACTGGCCTAATCCCAGTTAAAGGTGTTTTCCATTATGGAGCGTCTGGTACCTAATGCTATAAAGTGGCCTGAAGATCTCATGCCAATTCCTACTCATCCCAAGACTAACTCTTTCTGTTTATTTCATAACAATTATGGACATTTTACTGAAAGTTGCAGGCATCTCAAAGAGGAGATAAAGAGGCTTATAAGGGCTGTGCATCTGAAGGAAGTGATTTATAAGGATAGAGAACCAAAGGAGCATGGGCGACCATTGCCTCCACCTCCACCGAGATATCCACCTCAGGATCAGGTCGCGAGACGACCAAAACAAGGGAATCAAGGACACAATGGTCCACGAAGAAATAAGGGGAGGATAAACATGATCTCGGGCGGACCCACTGATGGAGATACCAACAACGCACGTAGGAAGCATGTTAGGTCAGCCCGCTCAGGAATATGGGAGGTCGCTAGTGTGAGTCGGCAATCTCAGATGATAGGGCCAGTCATCTCTTTTGGCTCTAACGATCGACGCGGGCTACAGGAGGATCATAATGATGCACTGGTCATTGAGGCTGAGGTGGCAGGGTATGACATTGGTAGAATCTTTTTGGATAGTGGGAGCTCGGTAAATATCATATACACAGATTGTCTTGAAAAGATGGAATTGGAAAGAAAGGTGTGACCTGTGAATACACCCATATATACGTTTAATGGGGCACATGTGAATACCGAATGAGAGCTGATGCTGACAGTGGCATTGGGAAAGGATGAATTACGAGTGGAAAAGAGCTTAAAGTTTTTGATAATTCGAGGAAGGTTGGCTTAAAACGCTATATTAGGACGACCTGCCCTCAACGCATTCCAGGAGGTAACGTCGACCTACTATATGAGTATTAAGTATCCAGTGGGTGACAGAGTAGGGGAAGTTATTGCAGAACAGCAGGTCGCAAGATCGTGCTATCAGATGACGGTTAGGAAAGGGTTAATAGAGAATAAACGTGAAAGGGATGCCGATCGGCCGGAGGTAGTGCTTAGTGCAAAGAAAATGAAGGAACAGGAGAATTTTGTTCAACCGAATGAGGAACTGATGGAAATCTCACTAGAGGAAGGTCGCCCAGAGTATACTACGAGGGTAGGGACCTTAATACCTGAAGGGTTGAAGGACGAGATGGTGAGATTATTAAGAGAGTTTCGAGATGTATTTGAGTTTGGGGATGGAGAGTTAACAGGGGTGTCCCTGGAGGTCGAGCAACATCATTTAAATGCGGATCCGGAGGCAAGGTCGGTGAAGCAAAAGATGAGGCATTTTGGGCCGGAGTTGGATAAGGTGATTGACGAGGAAGTACAAAAATTGTTGAAAGCGGGTCATATAAGAGAGATTCAATTCCCTGAATATTTGTCTAATGTTGTGATGGTGCCAAATCCTGCACAAAAGTGGAGGATGTGCGTGTATTCTCGCGATCTGAATAAAGCTTGCCCGAAGGATCATTACCCTTTGCCCCAAATTGATCAGTTGGTGGATTCAACATCGGGATGCGAGCTGGTGAGCATGATGGACGCTTCACAGGGGTATCACCAAATACCTCTTGCAAAAGAAGATCAACCCAAACTAAGTTTTGTCACTTCTACGGGGACCTATTATTTTGTGTCCATGCCCTTTGGCTTGAAGAATGCTGGTGCGACCTATCAGAGGTTGGTGAATCGTATGTTTAGAGACCTGCTGGGGTCCACCATGGGGGTTTATGTTGACGATATGCTGGTTAAGAGAAAGAAAGCAGAATCCCATGTCGGAGATTTGAGGAAGACATTTGTGATATTGAGACAGTACGGGATGAAGCTCAATCCAAAGAACTGTGCGTTTGGTGTGCGGTCTTGGAAGGTTTTGGGTTATATGGTGACAGAGCGAGGAATTAAAGTTAACCCGGAAAAGGTGCGAGCTGTTTTAGAGATGCCACACCCTCGCACAGTGCGTGATGTGCAGGTACTTACAGGTCGGATTGAAGGTCTTAGTCATTTCATTTCCAGGTCGGCAGAGAGAGGTGTCCCATTTTTAGGGTACTTCGGAAAGGTTCCAAGTTTGAATGGATGAAAGAATCTGCGGATGCATTTGAGAAGTTAATAAAGTACTTGGCTGAGATACCACTGTTGACTAAGCCAATGCCTGGAGAGGACCTATTACTATACGTATCGGTGGGAGAGGTCGCAGTGAGCTCGGTGTTAATCAGAGAAGATGTAGGGATGCAAAGGCCTATTTATTACATTAGTAGGATGTTACGAGGAGCTGAGTTAAATTATTACGAACTAGAGAAAGGAGTTTTGCATTGATTTGTACAAGAAGGAAACTGCGACCATATTTTTTTAGCCACAGAGTGAAGGTGCGTATTAACTTAGCTCTTAAGCAGGTTTTGAGTAACCCAAACGTATCTGGGAGATTGGTGAAGTGGGCTATAGAGTTGAGTTAGTACGATGTGGTTTATGAGCCAGGGGTAGCTATCAAGGCACAAGTGTTAGCGGATTTTTTACAAGAGATTACACGACCAGCTGATGTGGACGAGGATGTAAAAGCGTGGATGTTGTACACTGATGGCTCAACTATGGTGTCGGGAGAGGGGTTGGGTATTGTGTTAACCAGCCCAGAAGGGGAAAATCTGGAGTTCGCAATCAAGTTGGGATATAAAGCATCCAATAATGAGGCCGAATATGAAGCTGTGTTGCAGGGTATCAAGATGGCTAACGATCTAGGAGCACAAAAGTTGTGGGCATACACGGACTCTCAGTTGATAGACTGTCTGTTCGATGGTTCTTTTGAAGCTAAGGAAGAGTGGATGGATGTGTATTTGAATAAATTACGTGAAGAGGCAGCACGCTTTGAGGAGTTTAAATTGGAGCACTTACCGCGAGCTGAGAACACTCGGGCGAATTAGCTGGTTGAGAACACTCGGGCGAATCAGCTCGCTCGGATAGCAGGGGTACTAGGGACTTGTGATACTCGGCAAGTCACATTGATGGAGTTGGGCCATAGTAGCGTGGAGAAAGGGAAAGAGATTATGGAGATCGAGGTGAAAGATGATTGGTGTACACCTACCTGGGATGTCCTGGGCAAAGTGAAGGAAGGCGCAGAGAGATTGATAATAAAGGAAGCTAGAACGACAACTCGTTTTTGTGTAATAAATGAAGAATTATATAAGAGGTCGCGCTTTGGACCTTTTCCTGAAGTGTTTAGCTAAAGAGCGAGGGTTGGAAGTGTTGAAGGAAACACATGAAGGATATTGTGGCGATCATGAGAAGGGAAAGGCGCTAGTGGGCATAACATTGCGGGCTGGTTTCTTTTGGCCAGGATGAAGGCTATGGCTAGCGAGCTAGTGCGAACGTGTAAAAAGTGTCAAATGCATGCTCCGATTATTCACATACCGGCTGAAGAGATGATAGTTATGAGCTCGCCATGCCCGTTTACTCAGTGGGGGATTAATATTGTGGGTCCTTTTCCAAAGACCCCAGGCAACAAGGAGAATTTAGTGGTGGCGATTGATTATTTTACGAAGTGGGTGGAAGCCGAAGCAGTTACAGGGACAAGCGAGCAACATATGATGGATTTTATTTTTAATAATATATTTTGCAGGTTTGGTGTACCACGAGTGTTGGTTTCTGACAACGAAACCCAGTTTAATGAGAGAAAAATTTGAAAGTGGTGCAAGGAGATGGGGATGAAGCAGCGATTCGCTTCTGTGGCACACCCCCAAACTAATGGCCAAGTGGAGGTTACTAATCGTATAATTGTGCAGGGACTTAAGCTGCGATTGGAGAAACAGGCGGGCTTTGGGAAGAAGAGCTCGCATCAGTCTTGTGGGCCTATCGAGCAACTCCCCGAACCTCCATGGGAGAGTCTCCGTTCAGTTTGGTGTATGGAATAGACGCGGTTATTCCAACAGAGATAGTGGGAGGCTCGCAGCGGTTGACAACATTTAATGTGGAAGAGAATGAGTGATTAGCTCGGGGAGCGATTGAAACGATTGATGAAATACGAGATAGAGCAGCAGCTCGGGTTGAGTGTTATAAACAAAGGATACAAGCTGCTTTCAATAAACGAGTCAAGCATCGCTATTTTCAGGTCAGGGACCTGGTATGGAGGCAAGCTGATGCATTGCGGATGACTAATATATTGGAACGGAATTGGTTTGGGCCATTCAAGATAGTGAAAGTGTTGCGAGGAGGCGCGTATATAATACAGGAAGCAGTTGGAAAAGTCTTGCCCAGAAGCTGGGAATTCTGTCACTTGAAAAAATATTATGCCTAGAGGGCGGGTTCGTGTGTTTTGTGGCGGGAGAAGGTAACTCTGGACCGGAGGTTACTTCTCCCGCACAAGAGTTAGTGGCGATGTGAAAGTGTGATATGTTGTGTTGTTGTGGCGGGAGAAGGTAACTCTGGACCGGAGGGCACTTCTCCCGCACAAGAGTTAGTTGCGATGTGAAAGTATGAGATGTTGTGTTGTTGTGGCGGGAGAATGTAACTCTGGACCGGAGGGCACTTCTCCCGCACAATGTTAGTGTTTAGAAGTTGTGGTTTGAGAAGTAGTGTGAAGAGTTTGTGTTTTTAAAGTTGTGTTTTTGTGGCGGGAGAAGGTAGCTCCGGACCGGAGGACACTTCTCCCGCACGTGCGATCTTGTGAAGAGTTTGTGTTTTTGAAGTTGTGTTTTTGTGGCGGGAGAAGGTAACTCTGGACCGGAGGGTACTTCTCCTGTACGAGGTTAGTGTTTAGAAGTTGTGGTTTGAGAAGTAGTGTGAAGAGTTTGTGTTTTTAAAGTTGTGTTTTTATGGCGGGAGAAGGTAACTCTGGACTGGATGGCACTTCTCCCGCATGAAGTTTATGTTTTGGGAGGTTGAGTAATTTTAATGATATATAATAAATGAAGTTGAGCGAGCTATTTTGATGATTCTCTGTGGTTAAGTGGTTGTGATGTGTGACTTACATGTTTTGAGTTTTATGCGAGCTAACACGTTTTGAATGCTGGATAGTTACATTGTTATCATTTGATTATGTTTTTGGGATTTTGTGATCTCATGGAGTGAAGTGTGACTGGTTGTGATTTCGTACGACCTATATTAACTTATGGGTTTATTTCATATGTAGATTGAAGTTTGATTTTTGCATAAATTACAGGACTGAGAGTAATTGGGAATTAGTATGTTATACATGCATCAAATAAAATTGAAAAGTGTTTGCAGGAGTGAAAAGTAATTTATATAGAACTGGCAGCATGAGTACAAGTTTTTCAGGCAGTTTTATCAAAAGTCGCAGGTGGGGGATTTGTAGTGCTAGGCTCAGGCCCGGGGAGCAGGTTGTCAAACGGAGCCTCTAGCTCAGAGAGTAGTCCGGTAGATAAGACAGCTCGATTTTGGCACGATAACCACCACTTCGTGCTAATCGGCTGTGTCCAGTCGCCTTGGAAGCTGCTGAAGGGGGTTAACTTTTTGATAAGGGCTGGGACGTCGGGGCTATAAGTGACATTCAGCGCTGCTACCTGCTCTTTGATCATATCAGCAGCTTTGAAGAGCCATTCCTGAGCACCGACAGCCATCGTACCGAAATAGATAGAGTACTTCTCGTAGGCCTCCACCAATTCCTTCCTGTATGCTTCAATGAATTTCCTGCCCACTTCACTTGTGAGGAAGGTTCGCCGACCTTCAGATATGCCCTCCTCACGAACTGTTTGGATTTGTTCCTGGAGCTCTTGAGTTTGCAGTTTAAGCCGCTCGGTTTGTTGTTTTGCGTCTTTCAATTTGTTGTCTGTGCGAGCTGCCTCATCCTTCAAGTTCTTCACTGGACTCTTTAAGATCGCTATTTCTTCTTCACGAGTCTTCATCAACTTGATCGCACCATCCAACTCTCCTTGTGTTAGCGATAGCTGCCGCGTTTATTGTTTGGTCTGGGCGGTTAGCTTGTCGCACGTCTTCTGGAGTTCGCTCTCCGCTGATCGAGCCATTAACTCCTCAGACAGTTTTGAAACCAGGGGACTTAGCTGCATCATAACATTTTATAAGTGTTCGCGGCTGTAAATTGTATTAAAGAGATATGGTTTTTTCAGAGTATACCTGTTTGGTTATGCGTTCCTTAAGGAAGACCTGGATTTCCTTAGCAATGTCGCACTGAGCTAGCCCTTTGCTCTGGTCAGGCGAGCTGGAGGAAGTTGCAGCGTGGGTTTTTTGGAGGCGGCGACGTTTTGGCTCAGGAGGTGGGCTTGGACTTTTGGCAGCCAGTTTCAATGGGCGTTTTCCCTTCGACTTTTGATACCTCTTTATTATCGAGATCTCTTCCATGCCGTCATCGGTGGCCTCTGTTCCAAAAGCCTGATTTAATGCCTCATCCACATTGATCGGAGCAGGTGTTGGGGTAGCTGCGGGCTTTGGGGTAGGCTGTTCCTTGGCTGCCTCGGAACGCGCCGCAGCACAGCTATTGATGAACGCAACTGCAATGCTCAGGAGGGGTGTTATTATTCAGTTATCACAAGTAAAGGATTATGTAAAGGTACTTGGTAAGAGTGAGGTCTGGTTCGACTGCGCAAGAGTCGATGCCCACATACTAGAAAACATCAGACCGACTGGTAAGCAGCACCACGTCAAAGGGGCGCTTGCTCCACTTTTCGAGCTGGTCAGAGTATTTTTTGTGTACAATGGGAAAATGATTGGGGGTAGGTTGTTTGTGTTGTTTGGGGGTATGTTGTAGTATCTCGGTTATGAAGGCTAGTTTTCCGTGTTATGAATAAAGAAGAAATTCTTTCTCCAGCCGGGGACTTTATTGGACGGATTTATTAAGAAGCGACCTAGGCCCGAACGAGAAGAAAAGTAGAAGGAATTCTGTTGATATTTTATTTGAAAGCAAAATTGGAAGAAACCTGGGTCGGGCTGGGTATTATAATATTTACATAGTATGATATATCCTGCTCGAGATTTCATGGAGTTGGGGGTTAGTTGTAGCAGAGAGACTTTGTACAGGTGGGAGATTTCTACATAAAATGGGTGGGCAGGGAATCTAAATCCTGCCAAGAGCAATGTGTCGAAGAGTGTGATATGGTTGGGGGGCGGTCGCAGGGGGTCTGAGTGAATGCTGTCAGGTAGAATCATTTCGGCGGTCTGGGGGAGATTAAGGGCTTGTTTAAATTCTTCTAGCTTCTCTAAATCGGGGAGTGTCCAGTAATTGTGTTTTAGTTCTTTGGTTCTAAACGTTGAGGGATGTAGGTCGGCAGCGGTTAAAGAGTGAGCTATGGTTACTGGGTTTTTCCTAAAATGTTCGCAAGGTGGGGGGCTGTTCGGGTTTTGTAAAGGAATGCCTTCTGGAATTTGTACGAGGGCTGAAGAGGAAGGGGAAGGATCTATGGGTATATTTTCTAAAAGAGCCCGGGCCTCAGTGTGGGCTCTGGTTTGGGCTTCTATTTCTGACCAATCGACGTCGCCCTTTGGCTTGTCACGAAGGCCGGGAGGGGGTGAATCTATCTGTTTTCGTCTCCTCGTAAAAAGATAGGGGTTTTCAGTAGGGTTTAAATTAGGAGAAAGGCTTGAGTTTTGGGAGTTGGTGTTCGAGGATGCTAAATCATCGTAAATTACACAATACCAGGGGAGGGATAACACAGAACAACAATATCTCAGCAAATGCATTTATATATCTAACAGTGAGATTAAAATATTATAATAGAGGAGAGATCTGGGGACTTACACATTTTTTGGAGAGTTGGAGGTCGGTGTAAAGTGGTGCGCTGTTGATAAATTTCTAAATACCCGTTGGTTGACAAGCTTTTTTGCAGAGTGAAAATGGTAGTTTTTGCTTATAATTGTGTGAAGTGGGAAATGAAGAAGACGAAATGATTTTTATATTGGGCGGCAGAAAGCTGATGGGACAGATTGGAGCGGGAGTTGGTAGGGTTTGTTTTGAGGAATGTTTTGGGCCCACCATGTTTATTATACTACGAGAAAGTGGGGGAGTGACACGTGTCAGGCTACATTTAATGAAACTTAAAAGAGATTGGATGTATAAGAGGAGGCGTGTTTTGACTTTTGGGGCTGTTTATGATTGCATTATTGAGAATTATTAAGTCTGAATACGATTTCATGTCGGAAGACAACAGTAGTGTGGTTTCAGGTCGTTATATGTACAGTTGGGGACTTGGTCTGGGGACTTGCAGGTCGTCCCTCGCAAGGTGATCATTCTATCTTAAAAGACGCAAGCTTAGCGAGCTGTACTTCTGCAGGTCGCAGGTATACTTGGTGATTTACAGTGGGACGATTGGTATTATAGCTCGATTTGTCGAGCTGTGTGATTCTGATATACGGTTTGGTAAAGTGGTGTACTGATTTTTTTATGTGTTTATGTTTTATTATTGTTTTTAGTGGTTGTTGTGCTCTTTTGATTCTATTTTACATGTCCTACCTGATTTCATGCCTCAATCAGCTAGAACATGGGGGACTAGTTGATACGGACCAAAATGTCCATACATAATATTATTTGATATATGAGGGTATTTGTGGTAAGCGACCTCATTTCCTGAAAAGGGTGTTCTTCTGGGAGGTGAGCAAGCTGAGTGGTTTCTTTGGAAGAGTGGGCGAGTTGGTTTATGGAGTAGCGACTTGGAGTATGAGGATGAGTTCTCATATAGGGTCGCGACCTCTTGTGTTTTGTGAAGTGTTTGAGCTCGGTTATGGGCTTTTTGAATATCAAGCCTTTAGGCTTAATATGAATAATGTATGGAATCCAGGTCGAATCCTATGGAAAGAATAACAGGCCCAGGCCTATTACGGTAAGAGATTTGTTGTTTATGGGAACTTGGCATGTAGGAAGAGTTTTCTGAGTCGGTTGTAGTGTCATGATATTTATAGAATTGTGGTGAGAGTAGGTAACCCTAGACCGGGGGGCACTTCTCTTATCTCTATAAAAGGAGGTGCATACCTCTCATTGTGGGGATTATATTTATTTGACTTTACCGTATTATTGGGCTTTTATAGTATTGTGAGTGTTTTGAGTTGTGACTTTGCTTTTGACTTAAGCATCGGAGGGCCTAGACAGGCTCGAAATCCGACCCGTCCGAGGCGCTGTTTTGCAGGACCAGCGAGGTCGCCAGGAGTTTTGTGGAAGGCTTGGTAGATCGCTGTGACGTATTTGAAGATTGTTTCAGGTCGCTGATCTCTATTCGAGGTTAGTACCCCATATTCTTGGTAACCAATCGATTTGGATTTATCACCATCTTTTCCACTCCCATTATTTGTAGCAAACTATAAACTGAATGAATTAATATAAAGAAGTAATATTTGAGTTTGTGGGATTCACTTGGTGGGAGTTAATTAGTTCCAGTTGGTAGGAGTTAATTAGTTCACTCAATAATTATAACTATTGAATGGTTTTGGTTTTATACATATGAACAAAAAAATTAAAATCAAAGAGTAGCCCTTTTTCTTTAATGCCCTTTCATTTCAATCATCTCTCTTCGTCAAATCATTGGAGACCTAGAGAGCCATAATAATTCAATTTCTAATATAGAGGATTATCTATAATATAGATGCAATTACATAACATACTTTCTTCATATTACTCAGATGGTTAGAGATTCATGTTGATAACATGTTATAAATTAGAGAGAAAATAGAGAGAGCATACAGAGAATGAATTCTCAAGTATGATTTTCATTATAATTGCAACCCTATTTATAGAAAAACTTCTAATGATATAATTGTAATTATATAATCTCATCACAAGTGATATATTCATTCTTACGTAATAATAATAAATATATATACTATACACAAATAGTGATTTTATTGAACATTTATAACATTATATATATATACACACACATATTTTTTATGTGCGGACCTATCAGGTTTTTTGTAAGTGCACAAGATAATATTGAGAAAGTAACATTAAAAATAAGATAAAAAAACAACACTAGTTGATATATATATATATATATGTGTGTGTGTGTGTGTGTGTGTTTATGTATACTGATATATGTATATAGATATTATCATTATTGTTGTCATTATATTTATAAGGCAAACACTTGTGTAAGACAAGATTGACGATTCTTGATCTGTTAGGCCATCTGACCCGATACTATTATTATAAGGCAAACACTTGTGTAAGGCCAGATTTCTTTTTGTAAAGAACACAAATTATCGATTTTTCGTAATATACAAGTTGTACAATCTCAAGAAAAGTTTTAATTATTATGTTCCATAAATTGTAGTAAATATAATAAAAGTGATTCTCAAAATATATTTTCATTTGAAATTTTATAGATAAATCAAATAGTTTTATTAGAGAAAAGTTTAGTTAAATAATATATTTAAAATTAGAAAAGATTTTTTTTATTTTGCAAGTAATCATCTCGGTAGGTTAAAAAGTAATTTCTATTTTTAAGAATCCTGATAATTGAAGTTCTATTTAGCAAATAAGTAATATGCTTAAAATTTAATTATTAAATATAATGCGTATCTTATAGATTTATGAAAGATTTATTTTAAATATATCTTTTTGTGCCTATAAGATTATCTCTGATTGCACAATAGTAAACCCTAACAACCTAAATTGTACCATCGCATAGTAGTTCCGTTTAATATGGTTTCAATTAAAAATAAACACACTCACACACACACAACTGAACATCCGAATATAAACGTAGTGCATGTAATTATATTTTGAGTAGCACACTGAGAGTAATCAATATGAGGAGGAAGACCGATCTCATATGAAAAAGAGCACAAACAAACATCACAATGGAAGGTAATTCTTTTTTTTTTTTAATTATGCTTTAAACTGAATATCAGTAAGAATCTGTCATACCTATTTTTCCTGTAAACCCATTAAACCTGCAGTTTAGAGCTGCACAATTAGTATTATATTTATATGCTATTAAGTTTAGTTAAAAATTAAATAGGATTCAAATGCATACAAATGTGTTTTACCATTTAACTACAGTCCTATAAATTATTTTGCCCGACATGTGTGTCTTTGTCAATTATCTACAACCTGTGATAAAACAAAACCAGTTAGTATTGCTGTAGTTTACTAAGTATAAAATCTATTTGGGTATATGTATATTAGTTTGAAGTCTATTACTTATCTTTAATTGTTTGTGTGATCCCTTTTCTCATCAATACTTCTTCAGTTTCTATTTTCCAAATCTGAGATACAAATAGAACTCCTTCCAGTTATGTGATAAGAACATATAGTTAATGTAAATCATTGAACTAAACAATATTATTTTTTTTTTATTTGGAATGGCAGTGTAAGTGTAATTTAGGGATGACATTTTGGTACTTATATCTTTCTTCATGCTGTGAGTTATTATTTGTTCTCTATAATATATGTTCCAAACCTGCAAGATTAATGCTAGAAGATTTCAAATTCAACATAGACAAATAAATATTGCATTATAAATATTAAACAGTAGATTATATAAAATATACAGTTGTTATTTTTTTCAAAAGATATGTCTTTGTTCGTGGCATTGTTACATCTACTTAGACCCTGGACTATATTCAGATGCATTATCATACTACGATAGGTCATGTCAGGTTTCCAGCCATTAAACTTAGACATATTAAAATCTTCATTCTAAAAGTAGCAATTGAATTATTTTCAAAGTTAGTTTGTATACTTATCTTTTTCTAGCTGTTAATGTTTCATTGTATTATCTTGCATGTTTGCTTCCTTTTGAAAGTTGGTTAAATCAGACCTGATGCACAGTTAGGAAACAATTAGATCAGCACACATGATAAATAGCAGCAAATAAGTTAGATCATACATAATAGTTGCAGTATTCAATCTCATACTTCTATATACTTAAGAAAATAGTAACAATTTGTATGTTAAAGGATAATGTATTAACATAGAAATAACTTAAGTAAATAAAAAACAAGTCAATTGCAAAGTGTTAACATACTCAAAGGAAAATGATAATGCTAATACAGTGTCAGTTCAATTGCAAAATACTACCAAATAGATCAAAGAACATGTAAAATTAAGAAATGAACACACCCCACATAATAAGGAATAGATACAGTAAAATATTATAAGAAAATATTATGTCTATTTAAATTTAAAAAACTATTCATAAAACTGTACATACAGTTAATGGGAACTGAAGCACATACAATACAATATCAATTATACAATATAAAACATGTAAATAAGTTACAACCAGATAATTATACATGCAACAACCCTTCAGATAATTGTACTCTTTTTTTGAAATTCGAAACTAGATAATTAATGTAAATGATGATATGCAGTAGCAATTTTTATTTGAAAATTAGATATTGTGTAAGAAAAATGATGACATGCATCATTTCATTTATTTAATTTGTAAATTGTTCCTGTATAAACAAGTAAGACTCAAAATAGTAGTAAAGATAAACATTAGAAGACAAAAAAAATGTATATTTTGAATAGATCAAACACAATAGACTGATTTTGATCCATATTAATATACTTTTTGAATAAATCTAACAAAATAGACGGATTTTTAAATTAAATATTTATAAATAATTTTTTTTAATAATATAATGCCTCGCATGCAGCAAACATCTTTTAAAATGTTTATTCATAATTTTTTATTTTTTTTTATTTGAGAAGTTATATGAGATAAATCCGATATTTTTAAAAATATACCTCTCAAAATAAAAATCCATGTGAAATCCCCTAATCTGGCATGGATCGAATTGTTACACTGGACTTGACCCAATAGCTATTGAACACACCGTTAGATCTGGATGAACATATAAAAATAAGTTATATCTGAACATAGACGGACAATTATAAATGAATCTCATGCAATAAAAAGACTAATAATTGATGCGTTTTGCAGATCTCTAAGTAAAATAGGTCACAAATATTTCAAAAATTTTGATAAACAAACAAATGTTAGGATTTTAAGGAAAAAAATGAGATCTGCAAAATTTTTATGACGGGTATCATTTTAAAAACTTACTGAAAGAAAAAACTGAAAAATAAAAAATGATTCGGAGGTTTACCTGATAAATTATTCTCAAAATTCGAGAATAAAAGTCACTGCATGTGATCCGAAACCCGTTAGAACTTTAGATCTGCCATAGATCTGGACTAATTCGACTGTTATTTTAGAATCAATAGGAAATTTATGGTGTTTGTTGGGTGTGTGTGAACGGTGATGGGATGCGAGGGAGATGGTGGATGTAACCAGAGGTAGGGTTTGGAAACTCATGGTGTTTTTGTGTTTGTGTGAACGGTGAGTTTTGGTCCGACGGAGATGGCGAAGGAGCGGCGGAGATAGACTACAGACTGGGGAGATGGTGTCCGTGTTGTGTGTGAGTGGTGAAGCTTAACATTGGCTGTAGCTGGCTCCAGAGTGGTGGGTTTTGGTTCTAGTTTCGACAGACTGGAGGAGGGTAGGGTTTGTGGGGGGCGGAGACAGCTAGGGTTTGTGGGGGGCGGAGACAACTAGGGTTTGGGGGATGGCGAATGAGGCGAAAACTTAGGGTTAGGGTATTTATCGTAAGGTTAGTTTGGTGAGGGTAGATTAGGACGGATGGATGTGGTGTGGGATTTATTGACCGTCTAATTTCGGATGGATTTAAATGGGCAGGATTCTAAAACGAGTTAATGCTTTTTTGGGGCTTTTACAATTGGGCCGAATTAACTGAATTTTTCTTAATGGATTGGGCTCTTAAAAACTATTGTATTTGTATTTCGTATTTAAAATATATAAATCTAAACTATTATCTATAAAAAATAAATCTAAATGATTTTATATATAGTATAATATTTGATTAATATGTCTATGTATTTTCTTTTATTTTTCTTGTTTCTCAAATTTAGTTATTTATTTTAATTATTAATCTAATAACATTATATTATTTTTATTACATTAAGTTATAAGTATTTATTTTATTTTATTAAAAACCAATACAAATAAATTTATTATAACTTTTTTTATCAACTGAAGACCTATTATCTATAGAAAATATAAATTTATTTTTTTCGTATGTGTATATGTATGTGTATGTGTATGTATATATATAATTTATTAATTTTGATTTGAAATAAGATATTATAATAATAATTTGGATATTTCTTATGATTTTTTTATATAATTTTGAATTGAAATAAGATATTACAATAATAATTTTATTAATTTTTTATGTATGTATATGTGTATGTATGTAAATACTTTATTATTTTGAATTAAAAAAGGATATTATAATAATATCTTATATTAATGTTATGTTAATTTAAATGCATTATAATATCTTATTATAATGTTATGTTAATTTAAATTAAATCAATTATCTATTAATGTATATATTTCAATTCTTAGTTTCAAAGTCAATGCGTGTAGATTAATTTGATTTTGGTTAGAGATTTGATTATCTATAATGATGTAGGTTATTTTATCATATGTGTCTATTATTTGTTTGTGTTTAATTTAAATCTTATACATGGCACTGCATACATTTGATTTCTTTTTTTTTTTTGACATCAGTCTCTATCAATATAAATTAATTTTATTTAATTTTCTTATTTTATTAATTATAAATCTATTTTGAATTATTTTTAATTATAAAATTAGATTACGATATTGTCAGATTGTTTTTATAAAATATGTTTTTATTCAATGAATTATCATTATGATTGTGTAACAGGACGAGGTTGGTTGTTACAAGACTTTTCACGCACGTCCTTGAATGCAAAATTCTAACCGATGCAAATGCGGGTGAAAAGGTGTTGCTTCCCCGGATGAGTCTAACGTCTTCTGACGTTAGGATACCTTTTAAGTTTCAACGAAGGCAATTTCTGCTCATGATTTCATATGCGATGACGATAAATAAGAGTCAGGGTCAATCACTTTCGATCGTCGACCTTTATCTGAAGAATCTCGTGATCAGTCATGGTCAGTTATATGTTGCCATGTCGCGTATCACCCATCGAAAGGGTTTGAAGATATTAGTTTGTGGTGATGACGATTCGGGATCGAACATGACCAATAATGTAGTGTACAAAGAAGTATTCAGTAACGTATAACATTAACGTTCATGTGTGTATTGTGGATTCGATTTATAATTTATGTAGTGTGGATTTTTTAGTTATTTCTCGTCATCTCTATCTCTCTATTTATTTATACTTTCACACAGTAAATTTAATAAAAGTAACATTAATATAACTTCATTTTTATATTTTAACTTTCTGCCATATGCACCGCACGGGTGTAAGAAAAACTAGTTTAATCAAAGAGAGGCACATTTGTTTCTCGATAGCAAGTTAGATGTTAATCTAAAAGTATGAATTTTGGTAACTTGGGCTTTCAAAATCCCAATTTATTGTGTTTTAATTTTATATTTGTTTATTTTAAATATAAGATTTTGTATTTATGAAATAAAATCGGGTTTTGTTGTTTTCAAAATATCCACTTCTTGGCCTAATTTTTTTTTTAATCTATTTTCAGTATAAAGCAACAATATGAGTTGTAATTATGCAAACAAAAATAAATAAATAAAAACTGGATCTTAAAAAATAAAATATAATCAGAGGTTAATATATTCAAATAAGATTTATAAATTATTCACTATTCATATGGATCAAATCTGATTTTGATATATACCAAAAAAATAAAAAAAATCATATGTGTATTCTTTTTTTGTTTGCTTTTATTTTTATTTATTCAAAATAAGTTTACGTATTATTCCTAGGTATGATTTCTAATTTTTATATATACCAAATTAGTTTTCTTCTTAATTTGATCACATAAAATTTGGGTAAGATCCAATTAATCTATGCCAAATCAAAATTTGTATAGTTGTGCATATTTTGCATTTCCAACAATACACTAAAAATGTTATTTCACTTTATTCGCAACAAATATGATTTTGTAAATGATTGTTTGTGTGTAACAAGAATTATTTTCTATTCGCGCAATGTCATAATTTCATTAGCTTATGTAAGTTTGTAATGCATTAAAAAATCTACTAAATAAGAAATTTCATAAGTCCAACAAATCTTCCAAAACATCCACGATTCGTTGTTAGAAATCACCAAAAAATCATAATAGATAAGTTAGCTGCAGTTATCAGCCAAAATGGACAACAGTTTTCTAGCAAATAAATTTGCGATTTCACGTATACCCACAAATCAGTGGAAGATTTATTTGGGTTAAAATTAACATTATAATTGAAAAAATCAATTAGAACAAATAAAAAGAGAGTTTAAAAGTAAATTATGTCATGCTGAAATTTAAAATTTCAAAGACAGTTAAAAAGTCACCAATTGTAACTTGATTTGCGCCCAAAAAGTTACATATGAGGGAAAAAAAGTGTTTTGTAGGTAATCAAACAATTGCCTCTTATATTCATCTTCTACTATTATATATAGAGAGATAATAAGAAATTGTTAGATGAATATTGAAAATATATGCATGCATATAAAATGCTACCCTTTCTAAATATGTTTGTCAAAATTCTCCCTCTCATTTGACTTACTATTTATATTTATTATTTATATAATTATTTATGTATATATTCTTTTATGGATTATGATTTTTATATCAGAATATTAAAATCAATTTGTGATTTATATAAATTTATGTTAAATCACTTTGTTGTTTATATGTGGGTGGGGGGATTATGATTTCTATATCAAATAGAACTTAAAATTGATGACATGCCTCTATTCCATTAAAAAAAAATAAAAATTGTTGCTACTTTTTAGGTTGGTATATTTTGTAATTTGTACAGATTTATGTTAAAATCAGTTTGTGGCACGTTTAAAGAAAAGTTTCAAATAGATATTTTGACTGCACATGTTATGACATTGATCTTTTAAAAAGAGTCCAAGATCTCATGAATATATGTGTGGTAATGAGTGGATAATAATTTTTAGAATTATCCAATTATACTTCAATTTAATATTTTAATTTAACATTGGACTACACATATTATAGAATACTAACTCTCTCCAGTTTACAAAATAATTTTTTACCAGTAATTATATATTATGCAAATTCGTATATTTAACCATATTAGTTTTTTATTATATCATAGACTGCAATTCAACCAAGAATCATAATTTATTATAATTTTTCCTGTGCAAAAATTAAATAAATACATCATACTACTATTTTTAAATTGTGGCAATTTACGAATACAACTCAATATTTTTTCAACTCGCTTTGTGTTCAACCCACAAATTCTAATTTAATCGATTTAACATCCAACAATAGTTATTTCAAGTAATGAATTTGTTCAAAAATGTACTTGAGAGGTTTGAATATGTGAACATTCTTATTAATTCTTTTGTGGTAATTGATGAGTTGGTTTTTATTTAATTTTTTGATTGAAGTAAAATCTCTCTCTCTCTCTCTCTCTCTCTCTCTCTCTCTCTCTCTCTCAATCTTCATAAGATAACGATGATAATAGAGAGAAACTCATCAGGGTTGAGAGTAGGTTTAATGAAAAATAATTTGCTACTTTTCATTTTATTCTTCTTGACTATTTTATTTACGTTGTTGATGAAGTCTAATCATATTCTATATGGAAAGTTAAGTTATTTATTTGGTTGTAGAATTCCATTGGTTTTGGTGTGAAATACTTGTATATAAACAATAAATAGAGTGTGTGCTTTCCATGATTTAAGATTCCAATAATAAGTGGGTGTATTACTTGATAACCGCATATCTTAATTTTGGTATGTCATACTAATAATTAGAGATTGGAAAATTAACTTATAATAGTACTTTAATTCAAATGGTATATATATTTTAAAACTAATGAATTAATTTTGATATTATTTTATTGGTGATGAATTTTAATATGATCATTTGCTAATAATTAATTATTGTTTGACTCTTTATTGTATTAATTGCAATTATAAACTTCCTAATTCATTTTTATAATTGATTTATAATAATAAACATATTGTTTTGTTTGTATTTTAAGATCTTAGAACACATATCACATCAAACCAATTCCAAAATGAGTAACGATGAATATTTCATATATATCCATGTCAAATCAAGCCATATGAATCTATGACTAATTAAATAATATATATATATATATATATATATATATATATATATATAGGGTTGGGTTCAAATGAGAACCCGTCATTATATGTGAACCTAGGGACTCATCTTGACCATTAGATTGAATAATCTTGATGGTTGAGATCATGACATGTCAGCATGGTAATAATGTAAAAAAATGCATTAATTAATTAAAAATGGTATTTTGGACATATATCAATGTTTACAAAGAGCACTACATTGTTCTTTAGAAAGCTCAATAGAATAAGAAAAAAAACACTACGATTGTATACAAAAAGCATTGCAAATTTCGTCTATAAACTGCAAATTCAAAAATTTGAAATGAAACTCAAATTTTCAACAAACCATAACTTTTTCAAATTTTATTCGTTTTGAATGAAATATATATCAAATTAATCACATTCTCAAGATCTACAATTTAAGATACATATTGCATATTTTAMAATGTAAAAAATATATATATATAATTAAATTAAAAAAACTTGACTAATTTTAGCACTACAGTACTGTGTAAAAAGCACAATGAACCTGGACATATAATTGCACTGTGTAATATTAGATATAAGGTCAGGATTAGTCCCTAGGTTCACATATAATGACGGGGTTCTCATTTGAACCCAATCCTATATATATGGGCTTTAGATCTAATTAAACCATGTTTAGATCCAATGAGAACCATGTTTCTATATGTGAACCTAGGGTCAATTATGAGCTTTAGATCTAATTAAATGGATGAATTTTTGTGTATTTTCTTATTTAATTAAAAGTATTAGGATTGTATAATAAAATCACTACTAGTGTAAATAAGGTAATACATGCATATATATTATTATTTTCTTTTTATTTGTTTTGACTGTAATTCAAAATAAATAAATTATTTTTGTTTTTAACGAATTTCACACTCACGTTAACGGAGTAGAAAATGTTGTATTGAACAAATATACTTTGCTCTGTTCATATTAAGGGCCGGATCATACTCAATTTTGATGTAGTTTTGGACTAAATAAAAAATAACCCTGAGACTTGGACTAATTACAAAAAACTCTGTTATTTTTCAAATTACTAATACTCCCTCAACTGTTACAAACACCCCCTCTTGAGAGCATGATTAGCATTGGACGATTTAGTAGCTAAATGATTGTTGCCAAAATGATATGGTTTTGGTGTATCTGTAGTTTATGAAACGACATGTGAATGTTTTTGTGAAATTCAAGGTGTGGCAGCAACGTTGGTTAATTGTTGAACTTATGAGATGTTCTTTATGAGTCCAGTGGTATATGAATGGACATTTAGTTCATTGTGTATTTTGCTGCTTTGTTTGCGGATTAATTTCATTTGATGTAAATGAACTACTCTTCACAAGAAAAAAATATTGAGATCTATTTAGATCATTTTTATATGGTTTATGAGAATTCTAAGATTGTAAAGAATCCAATTTTTACTTGAAGGGCTTATTTGTAATTTTGAAAGATAATTGAGATTTTTATTAATAGACTAAACTTCATGGACGGTTTTTGTAATTAACTCAAATATTAACTATATAAATATTGTGTTTCTTGAATTCAGAGTGTTCACAGGGTACTACGTCCTGAAACTAGACCATGGTGTAGCCATGGTGGTATGTGGTGATATAATAGATAGGTTTCTATACTGTGCAGTGAAAAAATCATGGAAGTCTAAACAAGGAGAACAAGGCTACATCGGAAAGCAACGTGGTGCCGATGCGTAAGAGGGGTATGTGGCATCACCATGGAGGCGTCATATCCAATCAAGTTAATCGGTTGACAACCCTAAACAAACAATAAATAATGAATGCAACTAAATAAGAAAATATAAAATATCTTTAAATCGATCAATCTTAGCGTTTTGTATCATACTTAGTTGGTTGAATTTTGTATCGGTCAAGCTCCTTATATATTAACAATTCACCTTCTGAATTTAACTAATTTTTTGTTTTTATGCACTTCTTATATATGCACGCGTAAATGCGGGTATTCAAACTAGTAAACCATATTATACCCAATGAACCCTATAAACCCAAATATATAAGCCATATTAAACCATATCAAGTATACCAAACCAAATAAACCAGCGCTATTCAAATAAATCATATAAATCAAACCAAATAAATATAACCATCACCGATTTAAACAAGCACTGAGTCATCCATAACCATATAACCATATAATCATTTCTGACCTAAACGAGCATCAAACCATACCATATTCATAACCATCACTACAACATAAATGGCTTAAGGTAACACAAGTGTTTGTAATACTTTTGAAATTATTGATTTACGTAACATATTATCGTAACATTTTTGAAATTACAAAAACTTAGACATTTACGTATCATTTTTGTAACACTTTAATAATATGTAACATCTACATGTAACACTTTTAATTAGGTAACACATTTAAGGTAACACTATTTTAGTAGCCATAATTTGTAACAAAAATTAGTTGTTTGGGTAACACTTATTTTTGTTGTCATTATTTGCAACACATATAGGTAGCATTTTGGTAAATCAATTTGAGTAACATTCTTTTACTTGTCAAAAATTTTAAGAAGTCATTATTTGTAACACATGCTTTTATTAGAAATAAAAATTTAATTTACAAAGTGAAGATACATAAGAAATAGGAATAAAACACACAACGATTTTATCCATTTGTACGAGTTAACATAACACTAATTACTTTTATATAATGATAACCTCTCTCTCTCTCTCTCTCTCTCTCTCTATATATATATATATATATATATATATATATATATATATATATATTTATATTTATGTCTCGTACATATACCTTGTTAGTAATAAAATACCAACAAGGTATATGTCTCGTACATAACATATCTATAACCATACCATTTTCGACCTAAAAAAGCATCGGGATATACCATATCTGTAGCCATATAACCATCTCCGACCTAAACAAGCATCGGGCCAGACCATACCCATAACTATACCATCTTCATCCTAAACAAGTGTCAAGCCATACCATATCTATAACATACCATCTCATCCATTACTAAGGCTTAAACCAAACTTGCGACCAGATCATAATCATTTAAGATGAACCATAATCCATAACCATTCACTAGTGCAGAAACAACATTGTAGAACAGAACATCCTGGTGCATCCAGAAGGGTATTTAAAATACTGTTCTGCATTAGACTTTCCAGAACGGTTTTTGAAATTACCGTTCTAGATAGACGATTTTCCAGAACGGTATTCAAATACCGTTCTGGAATGTAGACATTCCGGAACGGTTATTGAATAACCGTTCTGGATTATGAGTCAATCCAGAACGGTATTTAAATAACGTTCTGGAAAGTGTACAATCCAGAACGGTATTTTAATACCGTTCTGGAAAGTGTGTATTCCAGTACGTTATTTAAAATACCGTTCTGGAATGTACGTCAATCCAGAACGGTTTTTATAATACCGTTCTAAAAAGTCTTATCAATTTAATACCGCGTAAATGAAAATTTTTTGCCGCCCATTTTTCTACTTTATAGAACGGTATTTTTAAAACCGTTCTTGAAAGTCCCCCAATACAGAACGGTAATTAAAATACCGTTCTTGAAAGTCTTTTCCAATTAAAATATTAAATTAATAAAAATTAAAATTAAAATTAAAATATAAATAAATAAAATAACATGTTCCCATTTCAGGCATTCTGAGTTGACAAACCATACGCCATCTAATGGTAAATCCTCATTGCATGTTTTCAACGAGAAAGAAGGGCCAGAGGAAGATAACAAAAATGTGATTTTTTTCGCTTTCTTTTGTACTTGTGTAGGTTGATTTTATTATAATTACTTTCATTAAACTTTTGATTTTCACATATATCCTTCTTTTTCGGTGTATTATGTTTGGCATGCTAAGGTCGTCAAACCCAACTTCTGTGGTGAAATCATCGGAAAATACTTTCGATTGGGTATTGTGATCTAACTTCAAATGGTAGTACTTCCATGCATG
>BMAC01000084.1:5482-20735 GCA_014905375.1 Phtheirospermum japonicum | reverse complement strand
CTTTGGACCATACACAGGACAGAACTGCGTTGCATGTTGCATGCCCACTCTGACGGCAGCGGTAACACTTTC
Source organism: Phtheirospermum japonicum (assembly GCA_014905375.1). Taxonomy (NCBI): domain Eukaryota; kingdom Viridiplantae; phylum Streptophyta; class Magnoliopsida; order Lamiales; family Orobanchaceae; genus Phtheirospermum; species Phtheirospermum japonicum. Next base: position 20,663 of record BMAC01000084.1, on the reverse strand, counting down.
CTTGCCCTAGAAGGCACTCACCAAAATGTCTCTTACCGTAATTTTGGCACATGGGCTTGTTGTCCATCCCTTGCTGAAAGTTTCCGCCACCAGTCTTTTATTGCTTGACTTGGTGGGAACTTCCTCCTACCCACTTTCTCTTGTCCACCGAAATTGTGGGTTTAGGCTTCACCTCATCCATTCCAAGGCTTGACTCCACATCCTGGGCTCTCTTAACCATCTCCGAGTAGGGAAGGTCGCCTTGTGCTGATAAGATACCCGCTAGTTGAGCCCTCAAACCTCTTTTGAACCTCAACGATTTCTTCAAATCGGTGTCCACCAGGTGTGTAGCGAAACGGCTCAACTGGTTAAACCTCCTCTCGTACCCAGTGACCATCAAGTTCCCTTGTTTGAGATTCAAGAACTCGGTCTCCTTCTGATCGCGATACGAGCGCGGGAAAAACTTCTCCATAACCACCGTCTTGAACTTGTTCCAAGTGAAGGCGTCTCGCTCCGCCTCTGAACAGGTTCTCCAATAACCTTCCCACCAGTGGTCAGCATCTTCAGTTAGCTGAAAAGTGGCACACATGACCTTCTGCACGTCGTCGCACGCTATCATTCGAAATATTCTTTCGAGTGACCGGAACCACTCCTCCACTGCATCAGGTCCATCTCTCCCATTGAAAGTTGGTGGTCGGTACTGGCGGAACTGATCCACTGCTCTCGAGTTGTTACCTCCATTCCCCAAACCGTTATCTTGAAGGCGTTGGAAAAAGTTAGTGAAAACCGTGTCCATAGCCTCAACAGTTGTTTGGTCGAAGTGGGGTGGGTTTTCTTCATTAACCCTGTTCCCATTTCTTCTTCCTCGGTTTGACGCCATAACCTAATATATCATCAAAGTGTTTACTTGGTTAATTACGATATATCTCGCTTAATATACATCGTAAGATTTGTAACTTGTAACCACCACACACCACAGAAAAACACAAACTAGAATTCAGCGAAAAATTAGAAGAACATCAACCATTCCCTTGATAGTAGCAATATCATTTTCGTACAAACCAAAAGAAAGTAGCAATCAAACCAAAACCAAAACAAAGTCCAAAATAGAGTCCAAAACACGAAAACAACGTACAAGGAAAAGTAAATATAAGGTACTCAAAATCAAACGCAACCAAGGCAAGAGGCCATCAATCTATAATGACGATTGCCTTTCTCTTCCTCGAAGAGCCTCCTTCCTTCGAGGGGTCGTCACTGGGTGGCTTAGGTCTCGGACAGCGAGGAGTGGTATGCCCCAGGGTGTAACAACTGTAGCACGCTACTTCGTACTCCCCTTTCTCTTTCCCTTTTGAAACCTCTTCACGGTTTTCTTTGGGAATTTCTTCTACCGAAAAGTCCCCCTCTTCCACTGGTTCACCACCCTTAATATCATCCTCTTCGGGATCTTCTTCGGGCTCCTCCTCGGGATTCTCTTCGGGATCCTCCTCGGGGTCCTCCTCTTCTTCCTCTGCGACAACCGCCGAGGCTTCTCCCTTTGACCCTCCAACTTCTTCCTTCGTGGTTTTCGTCTCCTTGGCCACCTCCTCCAGTGGAAAAGTAGATAACCACTCACCCACTAAATGGTGGATGAACCTCTCGTAGTCGACTACAATATGAGGACCGGGAAACTGAATCCTCGCAAGTCTAGCACATAAATAGKCCCCTCGGTGTCTCCATTRCATYGGTAGTCGCTCCACCGTGTGMTGAACTGCCTCGAGGCCAGTAGTGGCACTCCCATCCGCTTTGGCCAAGAGCCACAAACGGTGCTTGGTCAACAAGTAAGACCCCACCGTATCAACCTCCGAAAAACCATAATTCTTGAAAGCCTCCATGCCTTTGAGTGTCATCATACCATTAGCATCAACAACCAATCCCAAGACAAAGCAATCACATCCATAGTATAAACATCCATACCCAATACAATGCAATCATGGTATAACATGGAATTTAAATAAATGATTAAGCCAATTATAATGAACTTTAGTACCTTGAGGATATCGACGAATGTTCGACGAGGAGGAATGAAGATTATTTAAGTAACCCAAATATTTATTTTATAAACTTTTGATTTAAAAAAAAAAATGAAACGAGTCTACAGAACCAATCAAAACCTTGGCTCTGATACCACCTTTATAACGCCCCGATTTCACTTTAGTCAAAATAGGATTTATATTTAAGAAAAATATGACGAAACCTTGGCATCACAATAAATGTCGAGACTTTCAAACTTTACGCAGCGGAAATAATCATAATATAAATAACCAAATCACCATCAAAGGAAATTTATAATTAAAACGCGTTTTTATGTCTAGTTCAACTTTTATTTAAAATAATGAAACAAGTTTGGAAACACAAAACCAACATCAACATTTTTATTCCTCTACTCGTCTCCCATCCGATCGACATCTTCGTTCATACCTGAAAAAAATATCGTTGATTTGGGATGAGTTCAACGTACTCAATAGTTTCACTGACTTAACCAATTCAAAAATCATACAACTCACAAATAGTAATGGGCTGGTCCACAACTGAGGGGTTCAATTGAAAAGATGGCTAAAGTTGGGGGGTCAATTTGTAATTTCTGGACAATGGGCTGGATTTAAGAGATGGATTTCAGCCCCAAATCCCTAATTTTCTCCCCTCCCGTCTCTTTCCCCTTTCTTTCCCCCAACTGAGAACTCGGCCAGCACACCCCTCCCCCTTCCTCGGCCAACGGCGACAGCAGCACGGACGGCGTCGGGCGATGCTTGGCTGCAACCGGCGAGGGCGGGCGACGGAGAAATGGGCGGTTGTGTCCCCGCTCCGCTCCGTCCGTAAGGTGGGCCGACGGTGGCCAACGGCGGTGACGGCTGACTGCCGGTTGACCAATTCGCGGGCGGCCAGAGGTCGGGTGACGAAAAAAAAATGGATTTCGGGCCTTGACTCCGGGGTGAAAAATTGGTGGCCGATTGGTCATGCGGTTGATTCGGGCGGTGGTGGTGTGGAGATTGTTGGCCGCGGGTGGCGATTCAGACGGTGGTTGTCAGATTGGCGGTTGGGTGGCGACTCGGCGAGGGCAGGCGACTGGTTGGGTCTGTGGGTTTCGGGTCGTTTTGTCGTGGTGGTGTGGCTGTCGAGTCTGGTTGTGGTTGGTGATCCGTATGGTTCGGCGTGGGCTGGATCGGCGTTGGAGTTTTGGTTGTTCGGGCCGGCGGCTGTTCAGCGTGGGTCTGGCTGGTGGCGACGATGATGTCGGAAACGTGGGGCTGTCGGGTTGTATTCGGGTGGCGATTCGGATTTGGGTTGACGTGGGTTGAAACGGGTCGTGGCGGTGGTGGTTTGGCTGGGAATCGCCGGGATGTTGGCGATTTATGATGTTTGGCTATGGCGATGGTTAGAGATGGGCTGGGAAGAGAAAGAGAGAAAGAAAAAAAATATGAACTGAACACACAAGACGTACCTCTTGCGGCTGTAATCTGTAATTGAAAGTTGAAGGGCTGAATGATTAGGAACGGCTGATGAGAAAAAAAAGACTTTGGTTTATAAACCAAAGATGAACTTAATTTAGGAAAGTTAGGGTGGGAGTTTAGTGGGCTCGGTTTAAACATTGGGCTCGTTTTTAAAGTCCGTAAAGAGTCGACCCAATAACGACTTAAGTTTTAAATCCAATAATTTCGTGAACGACCCAATAGTATTTTAAATTATTAAAAATAATTATAATATAAATAAATTATAAAAATTATAATATTTTTAGAACTCAAAATTATTTTAAAACTAAAATCTATTAATTTGATTATAATAAGATTTTAAATTAATTTTAGATAATTTATATAGAATACTACTTTAATATAATAGTCTTTAAAATTGAGATATAATATATTTAACAATCGCACTAGAAATTTTTATTATATAGAGTTTCTTAAATCAATTAGAACTAAAAGTATAAAATAATTTATAGTGACGAGTTTGGGACTAAGATTATTTTTAATGCATAATTGTAATTAAATAAAAAAAAATATATGCATTGGATGTATGGATGTTACACTTCCCGAATGAAACCTACAACTAAAATCCCCTAATATAAAACAACATCTCAGCCACAAACACTAGAAGCCATCATCATCACAAGAAGTTGATCTATAACCCATGAGATGCAAACCAACCCCGACTCAAATCACCGTTTATCTTCTCATAAACAAGAACCAGTTCCCCTCCCACATCGAGCCACCACCATCTTTATCTCCACTGATCCAGCATCCTCAGTCGTTGGGAATTGGTGCACCGTAGGGACTAAGCCTAGCATCCAGAACCACTCGCCGTCGACATTCTCCTTCGCCCGCGAAATGAACTCAGAATATAATACACTGGGCCCACGTCCATTCACTAAACTGCCGCAACCCATCATTCTCTTGACGTTCGTCACTTCGCCTCATCGTTGTTCATCATCCTCTGGCAAGTGTGCATACGATGGCGGTGGAGTTCTAAGGTTGATGGGATGGGTGGGTGCAAAAAGACAAAGAAAATGAGGGAAATCTCCATTGATGTTTAACAAATTAAATTGGGGATTTAATCCCATCTCATTAGATGAAATTACAAATCTAGAATTCCATACTACAATGTAAATAATTACATACTAGTCTGTAATTAAATCGTAGTTTCATGAAGTTTTGTACATGGTAGGCGGTGTAGTGTGTGATTTTCCAAAACTTTTACGAGGTAGTATGTAATTTCTCAGGTTTTTATGAATTCCCTAGATTAGGCTAGTAGTATGTAATTTCTCAGATTTTACAAAGTAGTATGTAATTTCCCATATTTTTCCAAGTAGCATGTAATTTTCTTGGAATTTGGTAAGCACCATGTAATTGTATAAGATTTTTGCTAAGTAGTATGTAATTTCCCAAATTTTGACAAGTAGTATGTAAATGTGCCAATGTAGTATAAAATTTGATTTGTGACGGCGGTAGTGGTGACCGACGAAGACAATAATGGCCAACGATGGTAGGTGATTTTGCCAAGTAGAAAGTAATATTGCGAATGTAGTATGAAATCTCACGATGTAATATGAAATTTTATTGTTCCAAATTTTATAGTTCGAAATTAAGGTTATTTTGTTATTAAATCTTTGAAATTGTTTTTTTGAAATCTCATAGTTGTTTGTTGAGTAATTTCTTAGATTACATGGATTGAATGGATTTCTAATAATTGTTGTTTTCGATTAGTATGAAATATAAGGTTAATAAAAAAGGGAATAAATTTGTACTAGTAGATATTATACTAGTTTGGACTTCATACCGGTTTGGGATTTATATTAGTTTTATGAAATTCTATACTATAATTATTGTCATATTAATCATTCATAAATTCAAACTACAATCATATTTTTATACTATTGACTATTAAACAACCAAGTAGTATGGAATTGCCAAATAGTAGTACCAAAATATTAGAATGTTATATGCATTTCCCCTGTCGTATGGAATTGTCTATAGTATGTATTCTTTCTACCACTTACACCACATATTAGAGAGTAGTATGTAATATAGTTTATATTATTCTTGCAGATAGTACATACGAAATTAACTCTCTAATATATACTTCTACATTTTATCTCATATTGAATTCTGAACTGTGTGAACATTTATCCTTAATGTAGTACAAAATTAATATGTTATTAACTATTATGGTATTATCATAAATCATACCAAAATATCATAAAGCAACACATAACCATAATTCTTCAATCCATACTACATGACAACAAGTAGTCTAAAAGAAACGCCCAACAAGCAATAACGACACAAAATATACTATAATGTCACACATATATTTCTAACAAAATAGTCTAATACTAAAATCACAATCACCATGCGAATGAAATAGCTAAACCATTTCAAACATTCCCACACCACCTATTCACACCCCCCACCCCCACCCCCAACTTTTTCCATTTGTTCGACACAAATGCTTCAATTATTTCTATCTTCAACCTCTTAATGATGCCTTTGCCAAAATGGTTAGGTATGACAAAAATCTGCATCTCATGCTTCATGAAAAAAGAACAAAAATGACACAGTTGTTCCTGGTGAAAATTACACATTAGGAATTAAATGAATTTAGAAGAACAAATTTCTCTTAACATTTAATGAAATAGTGTATAATAATTACGTGTCTCCTTGTTGCGGCACATCTTTCCACGTCGGAAATTGGCACTGTGGATGTCCTATGTTGCGAGTCCTAGTGGCTTGCCTGCTACTTCGACCACTATTGTTTCCATGATCCAAATTAAAAACTTTGTAATATGAAATTTCAAGCTATAAGATGTGGCAAATTGCAAATCCTACAAAAAGAAATTTCTTGTCATACAAAGTATTTTAGGTTAATACATGAACTACGAAATATTAATGTGGTATTTAAACCACATATGCAATTCATATGAAACCAACAACAACAAAAAAACACTATACACAAGTGAAATAAACAATATTTGATTTTCACATAGTATTGAATTAGAACAGTTTCATATGGAATAATTTCATGCAATGTGCTACATGCCAAGTGCCCACATACTACATTCATTTTTTTACAAGTATCCTTATTGATCTACATGTAATTATGGAATACACAAGCAAAATATAAATTGATTCAATCTAATTTTAGTGCATGGAAGACCTAATACCAGAATTGCATAAATTTGTAAAAAGAACTACAATCCAAACTACCTAAAAACAAATTTCAAACCCGATTTTAACATGTGAAAAAATATTTTATATTAAATTGCATACTAAATAAAATCACTAAAACGCACACTACAAACTCAAATATTATAACATTAAATTCCGCACTAACCATGCCAAGTAAAAACTAGTTCAACATTTTCTTATCTTTAGTTTCATACTAGACGAGATCCAGTAGTATGAAATTTAAGTTTTAAATAGAAAAAAATCTACAAACTATTTCAATCAATTTCTTATACCCCTCATTTCCATGGTGGTCAAAACAGTTCAACTAAGTCACTTTAAAGCTAATAAATTAGAACTACATGAGAAATATGAGAAATTCAGAATTTAACAAAAACATATAACATACTGCCCACTGAATTTACAAACTACCCAATAAATCATAGAACCTCGACACCCAAATCATAAACCACCTAAATTACAAACTACCCAGTTTAAGGGAACCAATAAAAAATTACATAAAATTCATATTTGAATTGAAAAAGGAAAAAATCTCCCCACCCAAATTACAATATGAGTAATTTGAAACTTGACATGATCCATACTTATATAAAATAAGAAATAATACTACTCATTGGAATTAAAAAATACCCACCCAATATACAAAATAACCTATATATCACAAACATTATCAAGATTGAAGAGAAGAAGAAAAATAATACTACTCACAGAACCTCGACAATTCATTTGACAATTCGCACTACTCAAAAAATTCAAAACTCAAAGAGAACAATCAATACGCACTTGGTTTCTGGGTTTTTCTTGGTCCTCCCCGCTATCTTGCCAGAGTAGATCGAAATCACAGTTATACTTAATAGATGGAACAAATATTGGGGGAACGACAAAACCCTACTACATGGAAGAGGATGGATTCAAGGAATTCTTGAAGATATTTTGAGGTTTTTTCCATCTGCTTTCAATTGGATACTGAGTTAGAAAGACTCATACATCTAGAGCCGATGATATTGTGAATATATTTGGTGAAACATTTATGAAACGGAATCAATATGTGAGAGACTGAGAAGGTGGATCCACGTGATATATGGAAACAAATTACTAGGGGTAATCTAGTCTAGTTTTAGAGTTAATAAATTATTTGGAAAGTTTAAAATTTGTAGGAGTATTAGGGATATTAATTTTACCTATAGGAGTATATGAGAATTCACCCATAAATAAATATCCAAAAGTCTAACACGGTCTAACAAGATGATGTTTGCTAAATATGTCTAAATATTCATGAACCTAAAACACAAGAATTCAAATCAAGATATTCAAATAAGACGCAGACCATGATCGTAATGATAATAAAGCATCAATTAAAAGGAATTAAGAGACGATTTGGTATTATACTATGCCATATCTCAGAATCAAAATGTCTAGCCGGACATGGTCTAAACAAAACACATACACATGTTTGAATAACACATGATCAACTAAAATACGATACAAAAAGATTAGATAAATCGATGGGAATTGGGATGATCTTTTTGGCCTTTGTCGTCTCTTCTCATGGATGGATGGGGTTTATATCCTTTCCTCTATTATTGTGCTCACTCGATCGAGCTCTTGGGGTTAATAAATGAGGTATTTATAGGACTCCTCCTTGGGTTTTTAGACCTGCATACTATCTTGAGTTATTTAAAAAGACCGAATTGGGCTTTGGAATCTTCATGAAATTTGTAGGCCTTCTCTTAGATTCTCATGGCCTTTTGGTTCACCTTATTTGGACTTCTTATGAAAGATTTAGTTTCCAAATACTAAAATTTCTCCCGGTTCATGTATTAGACCGACCGCGCATCTTTTGGCCCTCATATTGACCAAATTGGGTTTATATGTCTTCTTAATAGTTGTAGCCTTATTTGGACTTCGTATGACATAATTATGGCCCAAATACAAACACTGGTGCATCACCATCTTAGGTGATGAAATTACCATATTTAAGCCTTCTTGCCTTTTATGTCTACACTTCTTATTCCCACGTTTGTGGCTCGTTTCAACTTCTTTTATTCCTTCTTCCATACTCGTGAATCATTTGGTCACCTGAATTAGGTTCGTCAATAATTATGTTCCCAAAATGCTTAGAGATTTATTGTCTATCTTAAAAAAATAAAAAAAATATCAAAAGCGTAATATTCTCCAAAAAATATGTAAAACAAGGAAAATCACATGAAAAGTACATGTCAAGCTTATAAAATGCTATCAACTATGACATTAAAAACCCGTAAGTTTGCATGTGAACAAATCCCCCAAACATAAATATTGGTAGTCCTGACCAATGAACTAAAAACTAATCTTCGCTCTATGTAAAATAGATCAAAAACCAAGATACAAGTAATGAAGAATCATGTAACCAAAAACTAAGTTACCTCATAACCGAGCCTCATGAATCCTCAAAAATCCAAGCGAGTTTAATCAAATTCATGGACGATGACGTTCATGATCCTCACAATATAGATGTTAATCTTTCACTCGCCAGTCATGTATAAATGTGTATACACTCAAGTCAATTCATTATGCACTTACTCAATAGGGTTTCCAAGCATCTCAAGATTTCCAACGTGCTCAAGGTACATGTATACGGTCCATGAAGGGCTTAATAATGTTGGCCAAAAATCAAAAATTGAAATAAAAAAATAATGGCAAACACTTGTGTTAGGCCAGATTGACAGGTATCACCCGTTAGGCCATCTGACAAGATATTATAATGTAATGATTTTTGTACTATGATGTATTGGTGTTTGTAATCGAGAGTATTGGTTTTCATAAATCACTGACCCGTGATATGATGTATTGGTTTGTGTATTATGATGTATTGGTGCTATGATGTATTGGTTTTTTACTATAATGTATTGATGTTTGTTTTATAATGTATTGGTATGGAATTTTGGCCTAAAAGATGATCCGTTAGTCTGGCCTAACAAGAGTGTTGCCCAAAAATAATAACAATGCCTTCATTAATCTAGGGCAATAAATCTAAAAGTACAACAAAGAATTCTTATTTCACACTTATTTTTTTTTCTTTTTCTTTTTTCGATTTATTTCTATTTCTATTGACTCTTTTTTTTAAACAAACAAAAATGAAATGCAGACGGTTTAGGTTAGTCTCTTCTATTACAACATTCCAAAACGTAAAAATCTCTCAAATGTTACTGTACTCTATTCTATCAACATAAACGATCAACCTTTATAAAAAAATTGTAAAACCAAGAATATAAATATATCGAGACTACCCATAATAATGTGGTGAGCAAAGAGTATTTTAAAGGCTCAAACAGGCTAACAAGAGACGATTTTATTTAAGTGAATGTATTATATTTAAGAAGGCTTGACATGGCAAACAAAAAGTGTCTTTAGTCACAAACCGCACGCATCTAAGCCTTAACCAAACCCCAAGGCATGTTCTAGCGACCCCACACATAATGAACAAGTTACTCAAAAATACATATCTTCAAAATATTATATTGGCTTTATATGAGCTCACAAGTTACATCAAGTGAATATGATAATTGAAGACTCCAATGGATCCACAAGCTCAATGATAATTGCTATCAATCCTCGACTTGACTACAAAACTCCTCAAGTTTCAATATCAAATTATCCTTTCATTCTAACATTTCACAAGAAATAATGGGACATCATCACTTATAATAAAAATAAAAAATTTAAAGTAATAAACGTCTAATAATGATAAAATCCTTGCATGCAACTATATAAATTCAAGATAAGGTACATTTTACTAACTCTATTAATGCATATCCTTACCCTCAAACTTAAACATAATTATATTGCAAAGAAAGGCAAGGAATTTCCTCTTTTTAAATAAAGTATTTAGAAAACGTACAAAACACCTCAATTAAGAGGCGAACAGAGCCCTCGTTGCTGACCTGAGCTCTCATTTTGATCGTCCACATCATCAAGCATCATCAAGAATGGATGATACCCCCAAACTTATAATTTTTTTATTTGTTTGTAAGACTTCATCATGATTTCTACAAATTAATGCTCATCAAAAATTTATCCCAATAAAAGAAGAATAATCCAAATAATATCAACACATAAGTAGAATCATGTGATCATTAGAAATTGGTGCAAAAACTCATGCGTAAAAGGGTATAAAAACCTTCAATGAAAAACATAAGATAATAATTGTCAAGGGATAAAAGAGTTTTAAAAAAAATAGGATTCCTTGTGAAAAGCGAAATTTCCTTAAAAATAATTACTTCGACGTCTGACTTACAAGTCGGGTGCTAAATCGGGTTCACTCCAAGGATTTTCAAAAGAATTATAGGTCGGTATTAACTTGGGTTTGTAACTCGGGTATGACACCCGAGAGATACACGACTTGGCACCCAAGTTACGATTCAGGTGCTATAACTGGTGAACTCACAATTTTTTTAATGATGCATGAATGTAATCTACTCAAAAATCAAAATAAAAGCAATTAACACTAGTGCAGAAATAGGCATTCTAGAACGGACAAAACAGGCAGTCTAGAACGGATTCTGCTGCGTTCTAGATGCAGCCGTTCTAGATTAGTCAGACAATCTAGAACGGATATTTTTATCCGTTCTAGATTGTCTAATATTCTAGAATGGATAATATATCCGTTCTAGAATATCTTATACCCGTTCTAAAAATTCCGATTCCGGTCTGCCCCCGTACATTCTAGAACGTACAATTATAATATACATTTTAGAAGGTCTGGAATTCTACAATGTACATTCTAATGGACGTTCTAGAATGTTGTATTCTAGAACGTTTATTAGAATATAAGTTCTAGCGTATATAGAATCCTAGAACGGACATTATAATATACGTTCTAGAATGTAGTAATTTAGAACGTATATTCAAAATATACGTTCTAGAGTTATATATTTAAGAACAAATATTTTAATTATCCGTTCTAGAATGTTATTTATTAGAACAGATATTCAAATTTTACGTTCTAGAAGGTCCCACATTCTAGAACGGATAAAACATTATACGTTCTACAAGAAACACACTCTAGAACGTAATTTGTAATATACGTTCTAGAATATAAAATTTTAGAACGTATATTTATATTGTACATTCTAGAAATTCGTTGTTTTAGAATGGATATTCATATTGTACGTTCTAGAAAGTCATTATTTTAGAACAGATATTCTAGTTATATGTTCTGGATTGTCTTATTTTAGAACGGATATTTCCATAATCAATACATAAACAATAAAAGAAAATAACCAACAAATTCATTAATTCATTCATTAAGTCAAAAGTACACAAGTTTTCAACCATCACAATTCAACATCAAAAGATTTTAACACCCATATTGCTAGCATTCTAATACTAGATAGTGTTATGTCCAGTAACATCTACAAAACGTCAAAAGATAACCTCCATAAAACACTCGGCCCAACGTCTACGTACATCATCAATGTCTTCTTTCGAATAAGGCTCTTCCATATCGAGTACCTGTAGGTCAAAACGTAAAAGTATTAGTTATATTCTGTCTCATCAAGAAATTTGCTAACAGACTGCATTGGATATGCAGACAATAAACTCCCAGCTACTTTTACCATTTGTTTCAAGAAACGATAAAAATCAGTCATACCGTAGCCTACACATCTTATTATCCAAAAAGTTTGAACATCAACGGAGAATTGGACAAAAATACGTCATTAAGTGAAATATGGAAAAAGAAGTTAATATACCTAAACAACCAACTCAGTTTTACACTAGTAAAAAAACTGCATTCTAGAACAGATAAAAAAGTCAATCCAGAAGGGTATTTTGAAAACTGTTCTAGATATCACTTTTTAGAACGGTATTTTAAAATACCGTTCTGGAATGAAGACTTTCTAGAACGGTTTTATAATACCGTTCTGAAAAGTATACTTTTCAGGACGGTAATTGCAAAACCGTTCTGGAATGGGCGTCAATCCAGAACGGTATTAAAATACCGTTCTGGAAAGTACACTTTTCAGAACGGTATTGTAATACCGTTCTGGATTGGCGCCCATTCCAGAACGGTTTTGCAATTACCGTTCTGCAAAGTACACTTTTCAAAACGGTATTATAAAAACGTTCTGAATTGATGAACATTCCAAAACGGTTTTGAAATAACCGTTCTAGAAAGTCTGTCTAAAAAAACCAAATAACAATCCAAAACGGTATTATAATTACCGTTCTGGAATGTTCGTCAATCCAGAAGGGTATTAAAAAACCGTTCTTGAAAGTCTTGCTCAAAAAAAATAAAATAAATCCAGAATGATATTTTTAATAATACCGATCTGAAAATTATTTACCAATTTAAAATATTTTTACATTTCAGCGCGGGTAAACAAAGCGGTAAATGAATTATTTTGACACTCTCTTTACCAAAACCCGCGGGTTATTTTTCAGCGTGGCCGCCTGCTCCAATTCTCTCTCTCTCCAAATCGGCCATGACGAATATCCCGCTTCTGCAACTTCCTCTCCCACCTCACCTCCACCATCCGCCACGCCTCTCCCAGCGCCGCCCATGGCTGGAGCTCCGCCTTCGCCCGTCCCCGATTAGAACCCTAATTGGTTTAGGGTTAGGTTTAGGTAATTGAGTTTTCTTCTTCCCGTTTATTTTTATTTTTATTTTTATTTATTGTAATGGTTAATCAGCTATGTTTGTGACTGCTATTGGATAAAATGGATGCTTGTTTCGGATCAGGATGTTTTTTAACTCAGCCGCTGAGGAGTTGGATTCATATTATCCTGTTAGATCTGAATGTCTAGCAGATGTTCCCAAGACCCGTTTCAAAGCAAGGGTAAGCAAAAACATCCTCCTCACATATTTTATGCAGATATATTTTCCTATATGCATATGCACGCTTTCCAAATCTAATTTGAAAATTGATTTTTTTTTCCAGGAAACCGTATTGACAGGTAGGTAAAACTTTAGGTGCAAGAAGATGGAACGCAGGCATTTACCGAGGATGGCCACTTGGATATAGCCGGTGTTCTTAGAAGAATCCAGAGAGGGGTAAAATTGAATTTTGATGTTTTAACTGATCATTGCATTAAATATTATAGTTTATCACAGAGAACTAAACGGCGTTTTTAAGAACGGGTATTAGTTGACTGAAAGTGTTGAGCTATATACATGCAGTTTTAACTCGAAATTTTACTTGTTACGGGTTGTATGGATAAAACCAATATTAACTTTTTATTTGCTTTGGCTAATATAATAGGGGATTCATTCTACAATTAAAGGGGCTGTTTGGGAGTTCTTGTTGGGCTGTTATGATCCCAACAGCACGTACGATGAAAGACACGAGGTTAGGGAGCAAAGAAGGTATACAATATTACTTCAATTAATATTTATATATAAATATTTACTTAAATTGCTTTACTTAAATTATTCCTCAATTTCTGAACTCTAAACAAGATCTGTGGAATTTGTTTTGAGGTTGGTATGTGGCCTTTGGTTTCCCTTGACCTGGATACATAAGTAAGATATATAGATTGATGGCATTCACTTAATTCTTTTATCACACATTTTCACCAACCATATCTTTTCCTCAAAAGGGTGTGAGATTTTTTATCTAGTTTATCATCACTTGGAGATTTGTTAAAGTAATACATATATATGAGACGGAGGCTAAAATAACTGAATATCCTGATGGTAGTTTTAAAACCTTAAAATGTAACAATTTTGACAAGAGATTCTGGTTTATAAATTTCTGTTGAAGGTATTAAAATGCAACCATATTGGTCCAGTTGCTTCAAAACTTGGATGATATGGATATCACGTTTCAAGCTCTCATGGTGGAAATTATGCATATCTGGTTGAATAAAGAGAAACAATTACTTAATGTGCCAATTTTTGGTTTGTAATTTAGTTCTATATTTTATTTTATGAAAATCATTGAGGTTATTGTGTAGGAAACTGATATAGGAAGGCATGTGAATCGATTAAGGAAGCACCCATCAAATGAAGTTCGCTTATTGTGAAGCAGCTTGTCAGGTTTTCTGATTTCTCTTTCTTTTTTCAGTTTATTAAGTTTTGTTGTAGGTGTGTATTCTTATTTTTCTATTTTATTTTGGTTATTGGGAAGTTGGGGGGTCAAGTTGTAATTTTCTGAAAAAGGCTAGGGGTATAAGATGGGATTTCAGCCCTTAATCCTTCATCCGCCCGTCTCTTTTCTTTTCCTTCTTTCATTTCTCCAAACGGCCGAAAATGGAAAACGGCCGCAGCTCCATTACCCATCGGCGGTCGCCAAGGCGGCGACGACATCGGCAATTGGGCGGCGGCGCTCAGGCGTCGCTCTCTCTCTCTGGGCCCGGGCGAATTTCCAATGACATCAACTCGGGGTCTTGGTAGGTGGGGCGACGGCATCCCCAATTTTAGCTCGGCGTCGGCGAGGACCTCCGCCGCCTTTGATTTCTCCCTGGCAGTGGCTCGGCAACGGCTGCGTTAGGGTACGGCGGTAGCG
>BMAC01000083.1:2178012-2197311 GCA_014905375.1 Phtheirospermum japonicum | reverse complement strand
ACATGTTTGGGCCGAGTGGTATAAAATATTGGGGCGAGATGTACTGTTAGGGTCGACCTGTATTTTTATATGTTTGGTTCGAGTAGTGTGAATAGGTATGGGTCGATTAGTAACTAAAGTTTCGGTCGACATTGGATGTTTGGGCCGAGTAGTTCAACTAATTTTGGGTGGAGTTGTAAATAATGTTTGGGGCGATAGGTTATGTTAGAGTCGACCAATTGAAATAATAGTGCTCGACCAGAATTACATTTCTACCTTCACAATGCGGATAAGTACTGTAGCACAGCACAGATAACAGAAAACCCTACGAATTACTGTAAGGCCAAATGGTGATGAATTTTAAATACAAAACTTAATAACTTACATTGTGACTGCGGAGATCTCAAATCTTGATTCTCGCAACCGAAATCGCCTTCAAGTCGCCTTGAAATAGCCGTTTTTTTTTCTTCCGATTGACGAGTTAATGGACGATAATATTAAGACGTTTGGGAAATTTTATCAACTTTAATCTATTCGAAACTTTAATCTCTTCGACCATAACCAAAGTAGGGATATTTTAGTCTTTTCCAATTGAAAGTGAGTAGAAAAGATGTTTTGTTCACTTGTGGGTAAAAAGAGTTTTGCATTGGCTAAATGAGTAAAAAAGACACGGCCTCTAAACAAATTGGGGTAGGGTGGGTACCAGATGAATTAATGTACCAGAGCTAACTGCAAGCCACCGTAAATTCAAGGTCATAGCTGAACTATACACACAAAATAATTATCATGAGTATAAGAATCCAATGGCATTAAAAAAGAAATGCCTAAGCTGTCGGCCTAAGCCTTGTTGCACATACCAGCAACACTGGCCGATTGTCACCAAACAAGGAAACCAGCACTGTGCACGCCTCCACTGAAGTATACATCCGTCATGCAAGATTTTTCCATTAAAATGGAATTCTTGTTTCTGTCTTTCCGTCATAATTTTAAAAGGCGAGAGGCGCACCAAGGCGCAAAGCCTTTCTGGAGCTTGAGGGATGAACAGACTAAATAAATTGAAAATTATATTGGCAAAAAGAAGTGGAAACAATTTTTCTCACCTGTACGGAATAAAATTAGCCTGCAACATATCTAGCAATCAAAAACCGAAAAGAAATACTATGGCTTTTTGGTGTTGAATAATAATATAGAACAGCGTGGGTGCCCAAAGAAGAATAGAATCCCACAAAGCCCCCGAACTTTACCATTACTACACTTCCACACCCACCCCCCTCCCCCCTCCCCCTAAACTTTTTAGTTCCCATTTTACCACCCCAATGTACGAAGTTTTCTTAATTTCGCCCCTTGTGGACCATCTCGGACCCTTGCATGCGCTGACACGTGTCATGAATAAGAGCACATCTCAAGTTTTTTATTGATTCAGGGGTGAAATGAAGAAAAGGGTAAAAACCAAGGGGCAAAGTGCAAAGAGAGAAGAAGTTCCAGGGATAAATATCATATATTTATTTTTTTATGAACACGGTTGCAGACCTAATAAATATCATTAATTACTCAATAAAAAATAATAAGAAGAATTAACAAAAATAATAAGATAAGGTGAGATAGGACAAGTATAGGAATACATAATTGACCAGATACAACTTTTTTCTTCACTTCGTTCTTTTTTGTGTTATGTGTTCAATGTTTCTCATCTAGATCTTCCAAGGAAGGTTCAAGACAATAAGAGTGAATACACAATTAACACCCTGAAATCTTTCACTATTACAGTTTACCCCCTAAACCTTTTTTAATTCTATTTTACCTCCTTAAGTATGATTTTTTTGTCATTCTGCTCCTTAGGGACCATCTTAGATCTTTTCATCAGCTGACGCAGACATGAATGAAGACACATGTCACAATTGTTGGTTCGGGGTAAAGGGAAACAAAGTAAAACCCAAGGGGCAAAGTGATAAGAACAAAAATGTTCCGGGATTTAATGTAATTTTTGCTAATAAAAATCATTCTTTTTATGAAAACGATAGCTTACCTAATCTCATTCATTTCTCATTAATAAATGGAAAACTCTACGATGCCGTTAAAAGCACCATGCCCCTCCCACCCCATGCATTTAGAATGGCAACGTGAAGCCACCGTAAAAATTCCCTAAATAAATACTATTAGTTAATAAGAATAAGAGGAAATAAAATAAAATAATATAATGTAATAATGTAATATAATAAATAAAATAAGATAACCATAGGAATAGATTATCGAACAAAATCCCAAAAGTTCGAGATGAGCCATGTGACTTCGCTTTTAAAAACCGAAAACTCCCAAACCCCTAATCGCTGACTCAAACCTTAATTGCAATTTTAGTACAATTGGAGAAGAAGGGATCACCTGGAACAGAAGAATCTCAATCTGAAGAACAGAAGAAAGCAGATGATGATGAATGTGATGATTGGCTTCTTTTGAAGGTGGTTAAATATGTTTTTTTTTAATACCCCTGCAAATAACTATCTTTTTTTTTAAGGTGATTAAAAACGCATTGCTGTCACGTGGAAGATCACCAGACCATGGACCATGGAGTTTTGTTTCGCTTGGAAAAGGTTTTTTCAGCATCTCATTTTCCTCTGCCAATGATAGGGGCGTACGTTTGCCAAATCTGTTTGGAAGTTTGGCTCAAGCTCTATTCGACTCTTTCCTTGGATCCCTGACTTCAATCCCTACAAGGTCCCCTCGGCCTCTTCTCAGGTTTTGATCCGTATTTACGAATTGCCAATAGAGTATTGTAATCACTCTTTTATTTTAAGTATTGCTAGAGTATTTGGCACTCCTTTACATATAGATGAGCGTTCTATTAATGGTTCGGTGGGTCATTTTGTCCGTGTTTTGGTTAAACTTAATCTTGAAAATACTTTGCACGAGACGGTTATGATTGAACGTACAGGGTATTAATACGGGTATATCTCTATTGGGTATGAGAACCTTCTAAATTTTTGCACTTTTTGCAAAACGGTTGAATATCTTGTTGGTTCTTGCCCTTCTCATAAATCTCGTACCGCTCAAAATGTCAATAGTGACGATTAGCATACGATCAACACTAGACATCCTCATCGACGTGCCAACTCTGGGGATCATGGGATCCGTACCCGTATGGACCCCGTCCGATCCTCGATCCTTCCAAATCCCCTTTGACAACCTCTAACGCTTTTAACGCATTACAACCGACGTTGATTTGGAGCCTCCGACTCTCCCTCCCTCGGTTTCCCCCTTGGGTCCTGAACCCTCCTACACCCCCAGAAACCCTGATCCTCAACCATTTGCCGCTCTCGCTCCCTCATCCACCTTTGACGCGTTACAGTCCGACGTCGGTATGGGGTCTCCGTCCCACCCCCCATCGTTTCCCACTTTGGTTCCCAAACTCTCCTCCCCTGGTCCTCAACCCTCCGTCTCCTCCTTTCTTCAACCCAGACCGCTTAGTCCGACCGGCTCAGCCTGGCCCGACCCGTTGACTCCATCATCTCCTCCAGCCCGGTTTTTGACATTGACTCGGTGAATTTTGTCGGAGTTACCCTCTTGCGAGATAATCTCGATTTCGAGGAAGATCTCGAGCCCACCAAAACTATCTTCTACTCCTTACGAGCCAACAAAACCATCGTCAAGAAACGCTCTCTAGCATCCAATAGATAGTCAAATGAAGATTTATTTAGAGTATGATTGGTCGTGTAGGGGATTCGGCCCCCCAAACTTATTTTATTTGATGCCAATTGGTCGTGTAGGGGACTCGGCCCCTCCTATTTTTTTCTCCTTTTTTAATATATTTTTCGCATTTAAAAAAAATTGTATGTTTCTCCACCAAAATATAAAACTTATAATGATAGTAGCTTCATTCCAGCATTAAATCAATTTATATAAAGATTAATTAATTTAATTCCCTAATAATAATGGTGACTTTTAGTAGTTTTGAAATCATAAAATATAATTTAAATTGAGTGAGATCTTATAAATTTGGCATTATTTAAAAATAGAATGTTAATATTTAATTATTATTAAATTTCAATATTTAGGGAATTATATATATATGACTAAAATTAAAATTGTTGAACATGTAAATTTGAAATTAAATGAAAAATATATTATGAAAAGAAATAAACTTAATTAGTTATTTTATTTTTCTGCATTAATTTTTTTTATTTTAATTAGTTTTGCACTAAAACATCTCGCATTGGTATGTTTTTATTTAAAATTCCTTATGTTTATATTAGAAATAAGTCAAATTTTTTAGTTTCTTTTAAAGTTAATTTTTAGAATTTGATTTATTTTAACGTTAATTATTATAATTTCTTATGGTCATTTGGATTTTTAATATATATATGACCTACGTTCTGATTCGCATGCTTTGTTTGTCAAATAAAAAACTATGGCGCAGTTGCTTATGAGTCATCCATACATAATTAAATATTGTCCTTTTATTTAGTTTAACACTTTTCTTTTATTCTCCTAATTTAAAAATTAGATAAGTCATATATAATTAGTAAGAAATTTAAATTAGTTATTTTAATTGAAAAATTAAATTACATATGTAAAATAGTTTTAATTACTAAAAAAATTTATGAAAATAATTAAATAACTTTTATTTATAATAAAAGTTAAAATAAATTTATGTTTTGAGTTTCAAATATTTTATATAGGTAAGTTACGAATTACTTATAATAATTTAAGTATGTAACTAAATATTAGTAATGAATTCAATCTAAATATAAAAATATAAATTATATAATAATAATAATAATAATAATAATAATAATAATAATAATAATAATAATAATAAGTAATTAATATTTATTAGACATCGGTACAATGCGATACGGGTTGAGAATGTGATATCTTTTGAATATTTATAAGTATGTAAATAAAATTATTAACGAATTTATATAAATATTAAAATATAAAATAATAGTTAAAAAATTAATAAATTTATTAGTGTACACGCGGGTTGAAAATACATCTTTTGAACTTATTATTTTTTATTTAAAATTCTGTAATATCAAAAATATTTTTTATATTTTTTTAAAATAAATCTCGTGTAATATACGGGGGTTAGGGAGTGAATACAATGGGTTCGTGTAATATTTTTTATATTTATTTTTTAATAAAAACTGTTGTACGCTAGATAGAAGACTTGGTTAGGGAGTTAATACAATTGGCTCAATATAATGCACCCATTGGGCCAATTTAAAGCCCTTGATTAATAAATGTATTATTATTATTATATATATATATATATATATATATATATATATATATATATATATATATTAGTTTAATACTCGTGCCATTACACGGGGTTTATAAAAAATACTTTTGATACTTAAAAAGTTTTATGAAAATAAAAAATTTTAAATGATAGTATTCTCAATCCGCGACGTGTGCATGTCTACATTTTAAATGTTCAGATCCAATTCGTTAATAGGTCTTGTTTACATACTTATTAAGATTATAAGATAGTCACATTCTAAACCCGTGCCTATCTCTATTTTTAATTATTCGATTATTTTATATTTTAATGTTTAAATTAAATTCGTATAATAATATTAGTTACATACTTTGAAAAATCAAACAGATATAATACTCTCAACCCATGTCGCATTGTACCGTGTCTTATCAATATTAATTAATTATCATCATCACCATCATTATTATTATTATTATTATTATTTATTATTATTATTATTATTATTTATTATCACAATTTATATTTTTATTTTAGATTGAATTCATTACTAATATTTAGTTACATAATTAGATTATTTAAAATAAATCTTAATTTACCTATGTAGAATATTTAAAATTCAAAAATTAAAATTATATTAACTTTTATTATAAATACTGCTTATTTACAATTTTCATAATAACATTTTTTTATTTGAAATTATATCTTATGTAATTTATCTTTTAATTAAAATAATTAATTTATATATTTTCTACTAATTATATATGACTTATTTGTATTTTTATTAGGAGAATAAAAGGAAAATATTGAATTAAACAAAATATAATAAAAGAAAAATATTAAGTTAGTCAAAATATAATAAAGGAAAAGATTAAATTAGGCAAGATACAATAAAAGAAAAATATTAAATTAGGTAGATATTAGGCTCGGATGACACCTAATCAACCGAAGCACCAGAATTTTTTATTTGCCAAACGAAGCATGCGAAGCAGACACATAGGTTAGAAGGATTTTGCATTAATATATAGGGTGATATATATATATATATATATATATATATATATATATATAGGATTAGGTTCAAATGAAACCCACGTCAATATATGTGAACCTATAGACCAATCCTGACCTTAGATCTAATAATATGTGTGGACCATATTTTTTCTATTTTTTAAATTCATTAAATTACATATATGGAAGGAGGAGGGCTTTTATGTAATTTTACAAATCATCCTAATCAGGTTAAATGCCCACCATCCGCCGCCTTGAACCCAATCCTCCTAATCAGGTTAATTTCCCCCCAAACCTTGAACCCAACCCTACCATCCGCCTCCTCAGAACCATGAAAGCCACGGCCGCCTCAGAATCAAACCAAACGGAGTGCAGCAACGCCATAGGTTCGGCGAGCCAGGTGGCGACTCGGCTGAGTTGAACGGGATGGCAAGGCAGTCGTTGTGTCTGAAAATGATGGCGGCGATGCACCAGGTTCACCAATTTCAGAAATCGGCGACGCGTCGAGTGTTGTTGCCCGCCGATTGAACGGCCACGGTGACGTGGATCCCCAACAACAACGACGTTCGGTAAGCGGCGGTGCAGGCGCCGCTCCGCCTCCTCTGAAAATGACGGTGGCGACGGACTTGGCGGCGTTCGGTAGGCGGTGGTGAAGGCCTGTTGCCTGACCCGAAACCTGTCCTGTTTGGCGAGGCGGTGGCGGTGTTTGGCAGCGGCGTTTGGTAGGCGGTGGTGAAGGCCTGTTCGTCGTACACCGCCGGGAGCGGGTTCTCCGGCGCCAGTCTGGCGTTCGGTATGCCGTGGTGAAGGCCTGTTGCCTGACCCAAAACCTGTCCTGTTCGGCGAGCGGTGGTGAAGGCCTGTTCGTCGTAGGCCGCCGGGTGCGGGTTCTTCGGCGCCAGTCTATAATTCACCGACACGACGGCGATCCATCGATCTCTTGGGCAACTGCTCGTTGTTGTTGGGGATCTCTGGGGCTGTTGATTCTTAATTCTTTTTGTCGATATATTTGTATTGTTCTGGTTGTGCCAAAATTGTAGATTTGGTTGAGCGGTGGTGGCTTTGCGCAGGGGGCGGCTGACTGGTGATGGTGAACGGGTGTTGCTGGTTGAATCGGGTAGAGGGTTGAATGTTGGGCCAAGTTTTTAACAACTATGAGTTGGGCCAAAAAAGCAGTTTTAGTGTAGTAAAAAAGCGCTGCCACAATATGAAAAAAGCACCCCTGAGATTGTCAAACTTGTAGCACTGCCAACATATAAAAAAAGCATTGCTACTTTATTATAAAAGCACTAGTTATATAGTAAAATCCAGATTCTTACTCGTAAATAGTGGTGCTTTTGTATACATCACCGTAGTGCTAAATATTATCATAAGAATGTGATTAATTTGATATATATCTTATTTAAAACGAAAAAAAATTGAGAAAGTTATGGTTTGTTGAAAATTTGAGTTTTTTTTTCAATTTTTGAATTTGCCCGTGATTGTAGATGAATTTTGTGATACTTTTTGTATAAAGTCGCAGTGCCTTTTTTTTCTTTATCCGTTGTGCTTTCTAAAGAGCAATGCAGCGCTCTTTATAAACGTTGTTATATGTCCAAAATACCCTTTTTATTAATTTAATGCAATATTTTACATAAATACACTGCTGACGTGTCATGATCTCAACCATCAAGATTATCCAATCTAATGGTCAAGATGAGTCCCTAGGTTCACATATAATGACATGATTTCATTTGAACCCAACCCTATATATATATATTATATATATATATATATATATATATATATATATATATATAATTAAGATCATGTGGGAACCAATCCCCTGTGTGAGAACTAGGAACCCACATGAACCACTAGATTAAAATTTTTGTATGGCCAAGATCATCGCATTAATTATATTATTAATATATTTATATTAATGGAGAAGGATTTTTACGTAATTACTCACACTATCCTAAAATAATACATAATTAAGCTATCTTATTCCAAAAATTAAGCTTCATAAAAATGGAAAGAAAATTAATGACGAGATATCAAGAAGGCAAGAATATTCTTCTGGCAATTGAATGCTAATCATTTGAATATACAACCTTTACATTTGTGTGAACTAGTTTTTTTTTAATATTAAGCATTTGATTTAATAGTTTTTTGTTGCTAAGATTAATAAGAAAATATTGATGAATCGACCCACTAAAGTCAATAATTGCAATATTTAAAGTTATGATTGAATTATTACATACCCAACTCAGCAGGAGTTGTAAAAATTAAAAGAAAAAGATCACGTGACCTTTAAACATTGATGAATCCATTTTTCAATTTCTATTTGATACCAAATTTAATAAATTCAATAGCATGCTAAGTATTCAGAATCAATGTGTAGCTCAAAATTTCTTTTATTTTTATTTGTAATAATTTTAACAGTTAATATGGATCACAATCATTTTAATAATCTCAATATTTCCTCTTCTTCAAATTAATAACAAAATTAAATACGGTCCACAACCGTCACTTTCAAACTTATATTCGTATTCCAAATAACACATATTCGTTTGAACCATAATAAATAATTATTCTCATAGCCGTTTTATCTGAAGCAATTGTCTCATTCTATATGCTTTTTTCTTTTTTTGGGTTATGTAACACTAAACTTAAAGAAAAAAAAACACAATTTGATCTTATAACTCAGCAACAAAGTGCAAAATATTTAGCAAGAAATATTTACATAATTAGCAACAACAAAGTGCAAAATATTTAGCAAGAAATATTTACATAATTAGCATCATGCATCACAAGAAACTAATCTTAAAATTAATTATCACCTCAACTGTTTTTTTAAGGATTTCAAAATGAAAAAATATGACCAAATTAGAAATAAACTGTGTTATCCAGTCTTGGTTAGGGAGTGAATACAATGGGCTCAATATAATGCATCCATTGGGCCAATTTAAAGCCCTTGATTAATAAAAGTATTACATATTATATATTAATATTAATATTAAGGTTTAATAATGAAAAATGACCGTCATTCTCTTTCCTCCTTTTCTGTATCTCCATTGTTCTCTCCTTTCACTTCTTTTCCTACATATATCTCTCTTTTTTATATTCTATCTCTTTTATTTTCTCTCCATATATTTATGTAATAATTTATTAACTTTCTCTTTCATGTATATGACACTAATTAAAGGTCATGTATTTTTATTAGCATATTAATTTATTATAACTCAATTTTTTATCAATGTGTCAAGCACATTTAGTTTCATTTTAATGCACATTTAGCATAAGAGCATCTCCAATGTAAACTATCAATTGCTATGTAGGAAAAGAGAATGACATTATTTCAAAAAACTTCTCCAGCATCAATGTAAATACTATATTTTTTGGCAAGTTATTTCTTAGTTTTTATAAACAATAAGGAGAGAGAAATAAAATGATTGGGTAATAAAATTTAAATTAATGGTAGACATTGTGAACAGAAATGCCTAAAATTCAACACTGTTGTATTGGAGATACTCTAAATTTGGTGAAGACTTTCTTAATACATATTTAGTTTCATATTAATGCACATATAGCATAGATTTGATGAACACTTTCTTTAATGTGTTCTTATTATGATTAATATGTTTTAAAATATTTATTTTATAATTTAATTGATGTATATTTAGGCTTCCTTAAATGCACTTATAGTGAGGCAGGTGAAGTTTCCGGTGGAGCGGTGAAATGCATATAAATGCGTTTTAAATTAAACTTGCAATGCATCAATGCTTAACTAGTTTTTCTTTTCCATGGAAAGAATTCATGCGTTTTCGACCAATAAGAGGATGCAGACTATTTGGCTAAAGTAGCGAGCTCGGCCGTAGATTGCCAGGAAAGGACAATTACTTTGTTTATGTCGGATAACGAATTTGGCACAAATCAGGTGTGTTCGGTAAATGAGAAAGAAGACTGGCGTTCTCCTATTAAGGCATATCTGGAAAAAAGAGAGCTTCCGGAGGATAAGAGAGAAGGAGTGAAAGTAAAAGTCAGGTCTACCTGATTCTGTCTGATCAAGGGAGCATTGTTTAGACAGGGGTTTGGACGGCCTATGTTGCGATGTCTGAGCTTAGAAGAAGGCACCTATGCCCTCCGAGAAATCCATGAAGGCTGTTGTGGCAACCACATGGGGGCAAGGGCCCTGGCTAGTAAAATATTAAGAGATGGCTACTTCTTGCCATCGCTGATGAAAGAGGCTGAGGACTTTGTTAGAAAGTGTGAAAAATGTCAGAAGATTTCCCCCTTGACTCATCAGCCAGCGGAAGAGCTCATGACAATGAGCTCTTCCTGGCCCTTTGCAAAATGGGGGATTGACCTGGTCAGTCCATTCCCAATGGCTCTGGCCCAAAAGAGGTTTCTAATCGTGGCCATCGACTACTTTAGCAAATGGGTTGAGGCGGAAGCCCTGGCAAAAATTACGGAAGAGGCAGTAATGGGCTTCATTTGGAAAAATATTGTTTGCCGATTTGGCGTTCCAAGGATAATGATATCAGATAATGGTACCCAATTCGTGGGAGCCAAGATTAAAGCTTGGTGCACCAAAATGAAAATCCAGCAACATTTCACATCTGTTTACCACCCACAGGCAAATGGACAGGTAGAGGTGACTAATTGCATCCTTTTTCAGGGGCTCAAGTCACGCTTAGAGAGATCTGGAGGCAAGTGGGTGGAAGAGCTAAGTGCAATACTTTGGGCTTACCGCACCAATACCAAAGAAGGCACGGGAGAAACCCCTTTCATCTTGGTTTATGGCATGGATGCTGTCATTCCCGCGGAGATCAGCCTTACAACTCACCGAGTGCAGAACTTTGATGAAATCCAGAACAAGGCATTGGTGCAGGATTCATTGGATTTAATCGAGGAAAAAAGATATCAGGCAATGGTGAGGATGGAACACGTGCGGGGGCGAATCCGAGAAACTTATAATAAAACAGTCCAGAAGAGGCATTTCCAGGTGGGAGACCTGGTTCTTAGAAGGGCTGACCTGGGAAAAGCCAAAGGAAAACTGGATGCTGTGTGGCAAGGACCATTTCGGGTCACAAAAGTCTTGGCGGGTGGCGCATATAAATTGGAGGAATTAGACGGTGCTGAGATACCACGAGCTTGGAACATATCAAACTTACGAAAATTTTATGTATAAAAATAAAATTCAAAATGTTTATTTATAATGAAAATGCAGGTTTGTTCTTATTATATCTTCAACACATTTCTCTGAAAGCCAGGATTGGCTAAGGGCGGATGCCCCAATTTCCTTACCTGATTGTCAGTATAAGCCAGAATTGGCTAAGGGCGGATGCCCCAATTTCCTGACCTGATTGTCAGTATAAGCCAGGATTGGCTAAGGACGGATGCCCCAATTTCTTGGCCTGATTGTCCGTATAAGCCAGGATTAGCTAAGGGCGGATGCCCTAATTTCCTGACCTGATTATCAGTATGAGCCAGGATTGGCTAAGGGCGGATGCCCCAATTTCCTGACCTGATTGTCAGTATAAGCCAAGGTTGGCTAAGGGCGGATGCCCCAATTTCCTGACTTGATTGTCAGTATAAGCCAGAATTGGTTTAGGGCGAAGACCCCGACATTCTTGAATTTGACAGATGAAGCTGGGATTAACCGAGGTGGATACCCATAAAAGCGCCTGACCTGGCTATCAAACGGAGCCAGGAGTGACTTAAAGCAGAGATGAAAAGGTTTGATTTAAATTGCTAAGTTTAAAGCGGATCTGGCAAAAGATAGATGCCTTGTTTTCCAGATCTGACGATAAATTCAAAAACCAGGATTGGTTAACACTAATTCTAAAATTGAGGAGCAAAAATCAAACTAAAATTCTTCTGGAAAAATGGCATTCTCATTCATCTTTTTCTGGCAATACAAAATAGATTGTGCACACCTTCTACGAAGGTTGGCAGATTTAATTATAAATGCAGAAAAAAAAAAAGAAGAGGAAAAGCGAATACAAGAGTGTTCATTCATGAAAGGTTCTTCGATCTGAAGCCAGAGCTCGGCGAACACGCCATAGCTCACGCTCAGTCTCGTGGTACCGCTGACGGTACTTGTTAGCTCGCTCGGAAAGAGCATGTGCCTCGTCGGCGGCGACGGTCAAGCGATGCACCGACTCTGTTAAATCGGCCTTCTCTTCCTGCAACCGGAGATTTACTTGGCATAGCTCAGCCCACTCCCTCTTATAGTGGCGCTTCTTCTGTCTTTTCCTCTCCAGAAGACGGTAGAGGTAACCAATTTCTTCCTGGAGCATGGTCAGTTTGTTAGAAAGCTTGAAGTTTTCGACGACCAAGGAGATGTTTTTCCGCTTCACTATATCAAGTTCTTCGAGAAGAGGAGAAGAAGCCATTTTAGATAATTGAAGGAAAATGAATTATACATGCACGTATATAAAGAAAATAGTGGCACATGCCATGGAATCAAAAGTACTAAGGTTTTCGGAAAATTAGGAAACCCTAGAAGCCCAAGAATCAATACAAGACAAAACGCTTTTATTACCATCAAAATAATTCAGAGTACAAATTCAGAAAAGACAAAAGACAGACCAGCCACACAGGCTAACTAAAGGTCTGGCTAAAAACAAAATAAACTATCCTAAGAGCCTAAGTCTCAGCTTCTAGCTCATTATCCAACTCTGCTGCCAGTTGGTCCACCGCACCTTCAGACAAGGCACCTGGAGAAGCCCCGCCTGGCAACTCACCCAGACCTGCAAAGGTTGGGGAGGGAGAAGAAGCAGGAGGAGGAACCACAGCAAGAGCCAGGTCTGGTCGAGACTGCCCAGGCCAAAGAGAATGGAGAACGGAGAAGACATGCTCGGCAAACTCTACAGACACGATGGTATGTAATCGATCTAGCTCCGGGGCATAGGCAAAGGAGGTAGGCTCAGGAGGGTTCTCCAGTGGCAAACTTCGGTCGAAGGGAACCCCGGGGTTGGTTAAGGCCCACTTGGCCTGCTCGTCCAGGCCTAGGTTATAGTAAACCACAGCCTCCGGGAAGAGTAGGGCGTAGAGCTCCTTGGACCCCAGGAAAGCTTTCTGGGCCTCTTCGCTTTTGACTTGGACCATCTTCAAGCCCTCCTCTGAGTTCAAAAACTCAGTCTTCCACCCCTCCCGGGCATTTTCCAATGCCTCATCTGCAAGGCTTCTCGCCTCTGCCAGAGCTTCGTCTCTCGCCTCCGAGCGGCTGTCTCCAGCATCTTGTCTTGAGCTTTCTTCATCCCGGCCAGCTCATCCTCTAGCTCAGCCAACTTATTCCCTTGTTTCTTCAGCGCGACTCCTTGCTCCTTGTCTAAAGTCTTGATGCGCTCGAACTTCGCGGCCAGCTCTTTATTTTCTTTGATCACATCAAACTGGATCATGGACCTGGTGGCTCGAGTGGCCAAGAGAGCCTTCTTAGAGATAGCCTGATTTCGGCCGGCAGACCAGCCCGAGCTGGAGAAGATGAGCGATCACGAGCTCCTGGAATCTTGGTGCCAGGACGATTATATGCAAATATATAATATCAATTAATTTTATTTTAAAGTTTTCAATTATTCTAGTGGGCTTCTACAATTAGGGCCTACTAGAAAATTACATGACTTGGATTTAGAATCCAACTAATTAATTAATTCAATTAATTAATTAATCCCATAAATTTAAATTAATCAATCCAATTGACTAATTTAATATATTCCTTTCATTGATATTTCTAATCAAATTAGATTTAATTACATAATCAAATATATAATCAAAAATTTAATCCAACAATTAGATTAAAACAAAATCTCATTTAATTAATCTAAATTAATTAATTATTCCAACCATTGGAGTTATCAATTATGAAATATCAACAACCAAAATTATGTGTGACCCTTTTAGGTTCACGACTAACACCAGCAGTAGGCTTACAACTTTTGTAAGTTTATAAATAATAATTTATTATATTTATTAATCTAATTAATTAATTCTCTTGAGATTAACTCTTTAATTTCAAGAACCTACAAATCATGGAAACATCTAGAAAGTAGCATGACTACCCAGTGTTAGGTGAAATAGCGAGTAAACCTATTTCAATTGCATGTCCATACATGTACGATACTTTSGACAACTAGTTTCCCGATTAAATCTTGGGCATGGATTTATAAGTCGAAACCCAATTGATTTAATAACTGTGATTTCATTTCAAGTTTAAGTAATTCATTTATGAATCAATATTTATCGTGCCCTGGTCAAGTTCTTTGAATCACAAACTATGAAAATTCACAGGATACTCTCTTGTCCATGGACAAGTGTCGAATTCTATGTTGGCTACAGACAAACCTCTATGCACATCGATACAATACCCAAAATACCCTTTTTACGATTGTCAAGCAATCAAAAGATAAGTCTAAGCATTGCATGATGTGCACAAGGTTATCGTACCTCAAGTCAAAGGAATAATCATGTATTATTGCAATATAGAAATTCTTATTCGACAGACAAATCTTACAGTTAAGAATTTCCATCGGGTCATGTTCAATGAACTTGTTCTCCAACAAGCACCCACATATATGCATTCACGTCACAACGCTGATTTTAATGGGATGCAACATCTTTGTCTTACAAGCATGCATCATATGCGCAAGTCTTACCGGGTTATTCAATGTCCTATCTCGAAAAGCCCATTGACTTGGAACAAGTTTAAGACCGAAACCTTAGAGACATGTTCCATGATTGTCATCGTATGCACAACCATATCCCATAGTTTAAATTGGTCTAAGGACTTTATCATACGTCCAATTATAATAAAATCTTAAACATAAGATTAAGAAAATTATCTTTATTAATATAATTCCAATAAAATCATTCTGCAAGTAGAATGAAATCCAATCTAATTGGAACGTCGGGCACTCTACTCTAACAATCTCCCACTTGCCCTCGTGCCAATTGTCCATGTATTTTAGCACCATCTTCTCAAGACGCCCGTCAAATACCTTTTGTGCTAAGGGCTTAGTCATAGGGTCTGCTACATTTTCTGCCGAAGCGACTCGATCCACAACGACGTCGCCTCTACCCACGATCTCTCTCACCAAGTGGTATCGTCTCAAGATGTGTTTGGATCTTGGATGAGATCTCGGTTGTTGTCACAATATATTATTGTTGGATCAACAGCGGATGGAACTACATCCAACCTTTGGGTAAAGTTCTGCATCCAAACAGCCTCTTTTGCTGCATCTGATGCAGCAATATATTCAGCCTCTGTAACAGAGTCTGCAGTCGTTTCTTTTTTGGAACTTTTCCAACTGCCTGCTCCTCCATTCAAAATGAATATATATCCAGACATTGACTTTGAGTCATCTACATCGGATTGAAAACTAGAGTCAGTGTATCCCTCTAGTTTTAATTCTCCATTGCCGTATATCAAGAATATGTCCTTAGTTCTTCTCAAGTACTTAAGCATCTTCTTAACAGCGCTCCTGTGTTCGAAACCTGGATTCGACTGATATCTACTCGTGACGCTCAGAGCATGTGCGACATCAGGTCTAGTACATAACATTGCATACATAATGCTCCAATCGCGGATGCATAAGGTACACGAGCCATATTTCCTCTTTCTTCAGGTGTCTTTAGAGACATAGCCCTAGAAAGTGGAACAGTGCTCATTGGGAGGTATCCACGCTTGGATTCCTCCATGCTAAACCTTCTTAGCACTTTATCTATGTACATGGACTGGGATAGTCCGATCATCTTTCGTGATCTATCTCGATAGATCTTTATCCCAAGGATAAAAGATTCTTCTCCCAAAACCTTCATGGAGAACTGCTTAGACAACCAAGTCCTCGTTGATTGCAACATCCCTACATCATTCCCAATGAGTAAAATGTCATCAACATAGAGTACAACAAAAGTAACTACCATCCCACTGACCTTCTTATAGACACATGGTTCATTCGAATTCTTATGAAAATCAAACATTTTGATTGTTTCATCAAATCGGATATTCCAACTCCTCGAAGCCTGTTTGAGACCATAAATGGATCTCTGGAGTTTGCAAACCTGTTGCTCACTCCCACTGGATATGAATCCCTCTGACTGCTTCATATATATCTCTTACATAATGTTTACATTAAGAAAAGCAGTCTTCACATCCATTTGCCATATCTCGTAGTCATAATACGCAGCTATGGCTAACAGGATGTGAATGGACTTAAGCATCACTACTGGTGAAAAGGTTTCCTCATAATCAATGCCTTGCTTCTGAGTATAGCCTTTTGCAACCAAATGTGCCTTGAAAGGTCATTACCTCTCCATCTACTCCAATCTTCCGCTTGTAGAACCATTTGCAGCCAATGGGAACAACTCCTGTGGTGAGTCCACCAAGGTCCATACCTTGTTGGAGTACATGGAGTCCATCTCGGACTGCATTACTTCTTGCCATTTTTTCGAGTCAATGTCAGACATTGCCTCTTCATAGCTTCTTGGATCACTATCTAAAAGGAGTCCCTCTTCTTTGTTATCTAGCAAAAGGTTCATCCTCTCAGGAGCCCTTGAGACCCTTTTGGATCTCCAAAAAGGTGGTGCTACAGATGGTCCAGCCTCAGCTGGTGTGCCATTTGCGGTAACCTGTGGGATACTTTGTGGTTCTTGAACTTCATCAAGTTCTACAACTCCGCCACCCATTTCGGAAAGAAACTCTTCTTCAAGGAAAGTAGCATTCCTCGAAAACAAACACCTTTTGTTCCGAAGGGTCGTAGAAATAGTATCCTATAGACTCTCTTGGATACCCCACAAACTTACATAAGATGGATCTCATATCCAACTTATCTCCCACTTGACGCTTCACGTAAGCATCACACCCCCATGCTTTTAGGTATTTGTAGGAAGGTGACCTCCCATACCATATTTCATAGGGCGTATCGGGTACGGCTTTACTTGGTACCCTATTTAATAGGTATGCCGTCGTTTCTAAGGCATAGCCCAAGAATGAAAGAGGTAAGGAAGTGCAACTCATCATTGATCGAACCATGTCCAACAAAGTTTGATTTCTACGCTCCGAAACTCCATTCAGCTGTGGAGTTCCGGGAGGAGTCCACTGTGAGAGAATACCTCTCTCTTAGATAATAAAGAAACTCACTCGATAAGTATTCACCTCCTCGATCTGATCGAAGAGTCTTAATAATACGACCAGTTTGTTTCTCTACTTCACATCTGAACTCCTTGAACTTTTCAAAGGCCTCAGATTTATACCTCATAAGGTATACATAACCAAACCTAGAATAATCGTCGGTAAAAGTTATGAAGTAGTGATAGTTCCCTCTCGCACTAACACTTAGCGGACCACATACATCTGTATGGATTAAATCCAACAGACATTTGGCTCGTTCCACTTGTCCAACAAATGGTGATTTATTCATCTTTCCTTTAAGGCATGACTCACATGTTGGCAACTTTTGCTCTCCCTTAAGGTCGAGTTTTTGTCCCAACTTGAGTATCCTTTTCTCGGAAATGTGACCTAATCTAGTATGCCAAATTGTGAAAGGACTTTGATTATCTAACCTCCTTTTATTTTGTTGAATTGTGAGAATGGGTTCACTTGGGGAGATGGAGTGTAAAGAATTTGTCAAATAACCGGAATATATAAAAGCAGAGTCTTTGAAAATGGAACAACTTCCATTCTCAATAACAAGTCTAAAACCCTCTCTGTCCAAAACAGGTACAGAGATAATGTTTCTGATAATATCCGGAACATATAGACAATTATTCAAATACAATTTAAAACCATTATTCAAAGATAAATAAACAGTCCATATTGCTAATGCAGCAACTCTTGCTCTATTCCCCATTCTAAGGACCGTTTTATTTTTGTCCAACTGCCTGCTTCTTGCCATTATTTGGAAAAATTGCAAATATGTGAGCCACAACCGGTATCTAGACGTGTCCAGATGGTTCGAACCGCCGGTTCAGTTTCAGCGGAAACCTCGAACCGGAACCGAACTGTGAAACCGGACGGTTTGTGGCGGTTTGCAAACCGCCGGTCCACGGTTTGGTCCCGGTTCGGTTTGGCCGGTTTGGACGGTTTTCCCGGGTTTTTTTTTTAAATTTTAACTCAGTTGATCAACTAAGAGTCAGTCGATCGACTGCTTCGGCCCAAAATTGCCAACATTCCTGTTTTCCCAGTCTATTTGGAGAGAACATAGTCCGATCGACTGATTGACACAGTCGGTCGCGATTGAAAATCCAGTCGATCGACTGGTCAAATAAAAAAATTGAAGTTAAAATAAAAAAAATTATATTAGAAAGAGTTTTAATAAATTCCAAAAAAGAAAATTAAAAAGAAATTGGACTTGAACTATTTTTCAAATATTTAAAGTTAAAATTTGAAATTTTAATTTCAAATAATTGAAGATAGTTGCCTACGTATCCCTTATCTTGGGAATCAAAAGTCCACGTAGTTCTCACTTACCTTACTTACCTTTACTTACCTTACTTACCTTTGGAATCGGAAGCGGTGGTGCGGGGGGTACCAATACTCATCCATTTACCGACTCGTTGCTAGATCCCGTAGTATCATAATACGTCTCGCTCTCTTCATCTTCACTAAGGAACGTTTTTTTGGTTTCCGTCGATCGGCCGTTGACCCCAATCATGCAATAACATTTTACACTCGAGATTGTGAGGTGTAAGTTTGGATCTCCGCTCGTCCAACATGTACCCCCCTTCACTAAATGCTTGTTCGACTGAAACGGTTTGATATGGGAAACGGCCAATATCTCCCTCGCAATGATGTTTAACAACTGGATAAAAGTGATTTCCTCGATGCCCACCAATTCAAAATATCAAACTCGCTATCGGCTTTCAATTTTCTCCAACGTTCCATACTCAAAAGCTATTATAGATAAGATTCGAGTTCTCGATAAGGGTTAGAACCGAATGAATAACCCGAACGCCCCATTCGTGACTTTCTTTGTTTCCAAAAAATCTTGAAATCCCTCAATTTCATCATCGGCGTCACCACTTCTACTAGGATTACCACTTCTAGTAGAAGTTTGTTGCCCGGAACTCATAGGAAGAGGACCATCAAAATTTATACTATATTCTTTAAAACA
>BMAC01000083.1:2120476-2169036 GCA_014905375.1 Phtheirospermum japonicum | reverse complement strand
CTGGTTCAAACCGGCCGTTCATCCGGTTTGGCCAAATTGGTGGGCACCTCTACCGGTATCCAATACCCAAGAAGCATCATTAACAAAAAGGTTAACTTCAACAAAATATATACCTGAACTTTTCAGGCTTACAAGATATTCCTTGCAATTCCTCTTCCAGTGCCCTGGTTTGCCGCATTGAAATCAATTGTCATCAGCTTGAGAGTTAACCCTTTTCTTACCCTTGTCCTTTGTCTTCTAGTTGGGTTTAGAGGAACTCTTTCCTGTCCACTTCCTTTTCTTTGGCTTTCCAGCCTTCGATTTGGAAGAGGATCCAACAAGCATGACCGGCTTATCCTTTATTATGGTGGACTCAGCCTTCTTCTCAGAGTTAAGGACAATCTTGGGGTTTCTCAGCCAATCGACAAAGTTTGGGTCAATTAGTTTGTTTTGATCAAGTATGGCTGCAATTGGATTTTTAGACATTTTAGTAGAGTTATCTACAAAATTAAACGAAGCAGAAAATGAGTGAGTTATTGGAAATTATATTCATTTAACATAAGGTCTGTAATATTAAATGTCTTCCACTATTTTATTCAAATTTTATTAACCCCATAATAAAATTCGGAAAATCAAAATTTTCTTAGTGGGCTTGAAGTCCAATATAAATGTTTCACACCCCAATAATATGAGCCCATGAAAAAATTCATATTGGTAGTCAACTCTTTCACAATTGTATCAATATACAACCTTCAAGAATATTTTGCCTCACTATTTCTCATGCACCCCAATATTATGAGCCCATATGGTACTAAGTGTCAAACATAACCCATCAAACATTCGTGTAGATAGCATCAAGATGTCCCACGACTCATGGACAACATAAAGACGAGTCCACCCCAAGAGCATCTCAATGCTTGGTAGAGATCACAGCTTTCCAATACAAGATCACTCCACGACTCATGGCCAGTGACCAAGTGCGGTAGCATCGTCATGTCATCTACCTTTGATGGAAGGCATGGAACGATATGTTCAACATAACTTGTCCATTTTATTTGATATAAAATTAATCAAAATTAAATTCTTTTAAGTTTCAAAAACTTGGGGTTTACTTTGTAAGACCTCGTCAACCTTAATTATTAGGTGGGGTTTTATTTAATGCATTATTCATCATATGAAGCGCAAGCATAAAACATTAAATAAATCTAACATGCATCCTATGCAAAAAGCGGTGGGATGATCATGGCCAGCCTATGCGATCTATTTGAGCCAAAAATTGGTCTAGGTTAATCTAAGGGGTAAAATGAATAGAACTACTTCTATTACATTTCATATATAAAATCCATACAAGCATGGGCCTTGAATTATCTGTTCTATTACAACTTGCAAAATTACCCATACGGGCGTGGGCCTTTGGCATCAAACGTCCTCCAATCAAAATTAGAAAACCTTACCACTGACCGCCCGTCGTCAAGTGTCAAATTAAATATTTATTTTCCTCAGCTTCTCTCCACTAACTAGTAGTAGCGATAAGTAAGGGTCGAACCCACGAGGAGTGTGGTTAGATTGTGATGATTCGTATTTTATTTAAATAAATAATTGGGGTGAGGAATTATGAATTAATTCAACTAATAAAATAAACAAGCAATTAAATTAGCAAGAAAATAATTAACGAAGAATTCAATAATAATAAAGGCCTAGTTCTAGTTCAGTTTCCACCCTCGATTCACTCATTTAACCAACTACAATATCATAATTCATTCATCACATGCGATTAAAAACCCTAAGTAGCAATAAGCTCTGCTACTCGAATTTACCCTTACTGTGTACTCAATTAAAATAAGCTCTTTAATTGAATCTAATTATTGAATAACCTAGAATAAGCTCTCTAGGTTCAACCCAACAACAGCATTAATAATTAGGCAAATAGATTAATCTAGGCAACAAACGCATAAGCTCGGTTCATTCAACCTATGTTGTGTTGTCCCTAACGATTTACAATCATTAGTTGCTTCAGAGAAATAGTAATTACGACAATTACACGGGAAGCAATCCTATTTCTAGCAATAGATAACCAATCCCTAATCTAGGTGATCAAGCCAAATTAAGAATTAAGCAATCATAAATTGAAAATAGAACAACACAAACAATCGCATATGACGAACGAAAAACAATATTGCATAAATCAATTAAACATAGTTTCACGAGGGTTTCAACATCCCTAGAACTAGATAATAAGTTTACTCACTCATGGAGTTAAGAAAATAAAAGAAAAGGTTCAGATAAACAAACATAATCCTTGATAAAATAGGAGAGATGATGTGTTGAACTTGAATCTTGCGTCTTGGAACGTCAATCTTCAAGTTCCCTTGCGTGTGGATGACTTGGGAAGAGTTGGAACCTCTCTGGACCTCCTTAGAACCCTAGGATATGTTATATTATGCCTCTAGGACGAAATAGGGTCGGGGTTTATATAGAACTCCTTTTTCTTGCCGCCCAAGATACTTCCTAAAATAATTCTGCCGAGTCGGCGTCGACGGAGCGTCGACTGACGCGAACCAGCCCTCGGCGTCGACGCGAATCACCTGCCTGCGTCGTCCAGCGTGCGTCGACATCGATGCTTCAGAGCCATCGACTTAGCGTCGACTGACGCCTTCTCATCGACGCTTCATAACATGAGCGTCGACTTAGCGTCGACTGCATGGGTCGACATCGACGCTTCAAAACATGAGCGTCGACATAGCATCGACTGACGCGAGCCAGCCTTTGGCGCCACACCGCACATCGCGTCGACTGCGCGGTCTATCTTCGGCATCGACGCGTCATCAACGCATCACCCTGATTCTTGATTCTTCTCTTCTCGATTCGTCAATCCTCGTTTCTCTACTTCCTTGTGAGACATCCTTCGATAAATATAGCACCAATTACTGCCAAAATAAAGAAGAAATATACGATTGGTGCTTGATTGCTCCTAATAACAATTATACGAGAAATAAGCATATATGATATTATTAAGCACATAAAATCACCGGAATTAAACCGTCAATTAGCATGTAATTTCTCGTTTGTCAACCACCTAGTCTACTCTCGATGCAAAAATTTAAAAACTTTTACAAGATGAATAGAATAGCAGGGCTCGCAGGCCCCAAAAACCCAAAGATAAAAACATACAATCACATTGGTCATAAGGCTCATGATCATCCCTAAATAAATCATGCCAACATTCATCACATGAATTTAAAGCATATAAAATTTATCTATTTTGTGTGTTGATTTAATTTTGGGATAAATAAATTAATATATATATATTTTTATCAATATAATATATATATATATATATATATATATATATTAAAAATAATAAATCTCAAAAATTAACTTTTTAGTTCTGAAAAACGTTAGTAGATGAAAATTTTCCTCTAATTAATAAACTGACAAACTGCAACATTTGCAGGGAAGCAAACTGTTCCTTTTTTCTTTTTTTTTCCGGTTGCTTGCTAAGCAGGATTTTAACAAAATAAAATAAGTTTTAGCCACCTTTTAAAAAAGTCAACCGCAGATTTTGCAAAACCATTCTGCAGCCTTCTTTTTTTTTTTTAAAGAAAACCGGCAGCCACCCTTTTAAATCTCACAACCTAGGTTGCACCGACATGGGAATTGGACTCGTGAAATGACACGCGAATACGCTTATGACACATAAATTATAACGTAAAACAGGACACGACATGGTAAAATATCATATTTTGAAGTGTCCGTGCATCATATCTCACAACCTGATAGTGGGCTTTGTAATTTAGATTACAAATTGCAATCATTACAAACAAAAAAAAAACATATAATTGAAACAAAACCAAATTAAACTTTTGATTTCTTTCCAGTTACTTATCATACAGATTCAGAACTTGTAGATCTCTTTTATTATTAAAAGAAATTTATCCCAAACATTAAATCATATAAAACATATTTTTATCACACACAAAATAAAATCTTTTAACAATTAAAATATATTTGTCTTATAAACATAAATAGAATCAAAATCTAATAATGAAAATGCAAACCGTGGCTCTGATACCACTGTTGGGTTCGCTATGATCGTACGGGGCGATGCAGCGAATTTTAAAAAATTATAATTAATTAAGACAAGTATATATATCAAATATATATACTAAACCCCGTATATTTTGTTAGCATTTTAACGATCCTCATTTTTCATTATTATGTATCGAATACAAATATTTTGATTCTTATAAAATAAATTAATACCCGCTTTCGATTTATTCGAGCGACGATTGAGAGGGAATCAATTCCCGCCTATGTGGCTAACACCAAAACTCCTCGCCTAAGAAATCTAATCGTATCCCCTCTAATCGAGTCCACCTTTTGATTGCGACCCCGAAAAAATTCTTCTCTAGTAGA
This sequence comes from Phtheirospermum japonicum, assembly GCA_014905375.1. NCBI lineage: Eukaryota > Viridiplantae > Streptophyta > Magnoliopsida > Lamiales > Orobanchaceae > Phtheirospermum > Phtheirospermum japonicum. The sequence continues at coordinate 2,164,641 of BMAC01000083.1, read as the reverse complement.
ATCGTTCCGTTTACAATTTGATTGAAGGAATGACAATTAATCCAACAATCAACAGGTGATTGAAGATTAATTATTGTAGTTGAAAATTATCAATTAATTCATCTGCGAATCGAAGATTTAAAATAAAATATAAAAGAAAAGAAGAATATTTTCTTCTTTGTTTTTAGCAAAAAGGACTGCAGCCTTTTCTCGTCCCCTGCTCATCTTTTCAAAAGGTAAAAAGAAAGACTTTTGTTTTTTATTTCGAAAAAAAAACTTGAACGGCTACACTCTTTCTCTTTTATATATATATATATATATATATATATATATATATATATATTGACCGATTATTGATACTTTTCCAACCAAAATAGTAATCAAGTGATTATTTTCACAAAAACTAAAAAAGTGAGTCATATATTAGATAGATTAAGTTAAGATTAGGTCTCATCTTAATTAATTAATCAATCAAAAATAATTAGCAAAAGAAAACTTCCACAAGTCTTCCGTCTCTTTTTAAAAGAAAGGGTATGACTTGGTCCCAATTATCTTTAATATATAAATATATTTATATTATATGCAAATATATAATATCAATTAATTTTATTTTAAATTCTTCAATTATTCTATTGGGCTTCTACAATTAGGGCCTACTAGTAAATTACATGACTTGAATTTAGAATCCAACTAATTAATTAATTCAATTAATTAATTAATCCCATAAATTTAAATTAATCAATTCAATTGACTAATTTAATATATTCCTTTCATTGATATTTCTAATCAAATTAGATTTAATTACATAATCAAAAATTTAATCCAACAATTGGATTAAAACAAAATCTCTTTTAATTAATCTAAATTAATTAATTATTCCAACCATTGGAGTTATCAATTATGAAATGTCAACAACCAAAATTATGTGTGACCCTTTTAGGTTCACGACTAACACCAGCAGTAGGCTTACAACTTTTGTAAATTTATAAATAATAATTTATTATATTAATTAATCTAATTAATTAATTCTCTTGAGATTAACTCTTTAATTTCAAGAACCTACAAATCATGGAAACATCTAGAAAGTAGCATGACTACCCAGTGTTAGGTGAAATAGCGAGTAAACCTATTTCAATTGTAAGTCCATACATGTACGATCCTTTTGACAACTAGTTTCCCGATTAAATCTTGGGCATGGATTTATAAGTCGAAACCCAGTTGATTTAATAACTGTGATTTCATTTCAAGCTTAAGTAATTCATTTATGAATCAATATTCATCGTGCCCTGGCCAAGGTCTTTGAATCACAAACTATGGAAATTCACAGGATACTCTCTTGTCCATGGACAAGTGTCGAATTCTATGGCTACAGACAAACCTCCATGCACATCGATACAATACCCAAAATACCCTTTTTACGATTGTCAAGCAATCAAAAGATAAATCTAAGCATTGCATGATGTGCACAAGGTTACCATCGTACCTCAAGTCAAAGGATTAATCATGTATTATTGCAATATAGAAATTCTTATTCGACATACAAATCTTCCAGTTAAAAATTTTCATCGGGTCATGTTCAATGAACTTGTTCTCCAACAAGCACCCACATATATGCATTCACGTCACAACGCTGATGTTAATGGAATGCAACATCCTTGTCTTACAAGCATGCATTATATGTGCAAGTCTTACCGGGCTATTTAATGTCCTATCTCAAAATGCTCATTGACTTGGAACAAGTTTAAGACCGAAACCTTAGAGACATGTTCCATAATTGCTATCGTATGTGCAACCATATCCCATAGTTTAAATTGGTCTAAGAACTTCATCATACGTGCAATTATAATAAAAGTTTAAACATAAGATAAAGATAGTTGTCTTTATTAATATAATTCTAATAAAATCATTATACAAGTAGAATGAAATTCAATCTAATTGGAACGTCGGGCACTCTACTCTAACATTGTGTTCTGTGCAATGCCTTCAATAAGCAAAGAGATAACCCTCGCTGGAATAACAGATTTATCGTCGGGTGAATCAATTTTTTCTCCGCCTCAACCATAGTCATCTGTAAAAGGATGAAAAATACATAGATCATCGTACAAATTAAAATTAAATTTTCTAGATTTCTCCTGTAAATAAACAGCTAAAGAATCTGATTCCCACATAAAAATAAGCACGGGAAGCAAACAAAGATACCGATAAAAAACTGATTCAGAGTAAGGGTCTCAATTTTATCACTGCAAATGGTAGTCGTTGAACCCATTGTTTCAGAGGCTGACAAACTTTTGACCTGCAGCTTAAATGTGCGACACGACTCGGGAAAAATATATATATACCAATGCCTTCAATATACATTAGAATACATACCAATGCCTTGTCAGACATCATTTTTCTCATCGAATATGCAAGCCTACAAGGCAAATATATATATTAAGGCGATGAATGTCCTCATTTAAATTGGATAGTCAAAGTGGGTTGTAGCACGTTAAAAAAGAAACAGGTGACACTGTAACCAAGGAAGCATGAAAAATATTAATAGGCAAAATTTACAATGTGTAATGTGTTCATACAGAATAATCTTTATGTCATCAACGAGATGTCAATTTTAGCCTACAAAATAAACACATTACATTCTATATAATTGTTGTCTAGACAAAAGGATGAGAATCTTGATAATATGTCATATTTGGTTTGTTAAATCTCAAATTTCAAAATATATGGTTGATGTTGTTGATGTACCTTCCACTGGAAAATTATTTTTTTGGTCCATTATGTTGTCTACTTTCCAATTTAGGACCAAGGTATTGTCCACTATTAAAACACATACACGAAATTGGAAAAATCATCAAAAAAAGGTACAAAATTATCCCGATCGAGCTTTTTTGCTGACGTGGCGTGATTCAATAATTTCTTATCATTTTTCTTTATTTTTAAACATTAATTGAACAAAAAACCTGAAAAGGAAATTAATTTTGGTCCATTATATTGGCCACATTCCAAAAAAGGTACGTGACATTGACCATCATCAAACCACATCTGCTAAGTTGGCCAATTCATCAAAAATGGTCCAAAAAAGGTTTGGTCGAGATTTTTACTGACGTGGCGTGGTGCTATATTTTCATTTTTTCTATAATTTTAAACATTACAAATATGTTTGTCCTCCCTTTTCTTTTCCGTTTTTCTTTTATTTTCCTTTAACCTGATCACTAAAATTTGAATCAATAAAAAATAATTAAAAATTTAAGATAACTATAAAAATATACAATAAATATTAATAAATTATAAAATAAGTATAAAAATTTATACTAGAAAGTAATTATTAATAAAAAGAAATAGCTAGTACAATTAGATATAACTATAAAACCATAAAATATATTATAAGAAATTATAAAATATACATATAATTTTATATGAATAAAATTAAATTTATTTTCATAAATATCTATATTTTTAATATTTTTTTAAAATACATTTATATTTTTATATTTATTTCTAATTTTATTAATTCTTTATTAATTAAAATCTTACTAATAATAAAAAATTATAAAATTATTATATTTATTTTATAATTTTGTAAGATCTACTTTATATTATTTATTTATCACTGATTTTTTAAATTTTTATTTAATAAAATATATTAATTTGATTCAAGTAAAAAAAAAAGGACAAATAGGAAATTGTCGTCAATTTAATTTTTAAAATTAATAAAAATGATAAGAAAATATAAACTAATGCCACGTCAGAAAAATGCCCACATCAAGCTTTTTGGATCATTTTCGATGAATTGGCCAACTTAGCAAATGTGGTTTGATGATGGTCAATGTCACATACCTTTTCAGGAATATGGCCAATATAATGGGCCAAAGTTGATTTCTTTCTCAGGTTTTTTTATTCAATTAATATTTAAAAATAAAAAAAAATGATAAGAAATTATTGAATCACGCCACGTCAGCAAAAAAGCCCGATCAGGATAATTTTGTATCTTTTTTGATAATTTTACAAACTTCATGTGTGTGTTTTGATAGTGGATAATATCTTGGTCCTAAATTAGAAAGTGGACAACATAATGGACCAAAAAAGCAATTTTCCCTACCTTCCACACACAACACTCAACAAACGAGATTAAACGTACCCCGCGAGAAACAAGAATAACGAACAAAATGAAAATTAAAGCACAAACAAGTCACAAAAAAAAAAGTTATGTCCTAAGTTAAAATCACAAAACACACGAAATCTTTATCCTTCCCCGACAACGGCGCCAAGATTTTGAAGTGAACTCAAAGGCATAATTTTCTAAACGTGTTAAAACTCGTCAACAAAAGAACGAGACCGAATGTAGGGCGATAAGGTGACTCAAGTCGGGTCTCTCAAGAAAGTTTAATCAAAAGTTATTTTTGTATTTGTTACATGAGAGAGAAAATAAGAAAAGAAGATTTCAATCTAGTCACACGGTCAAATATTTGGGGTTTTGATTTTTAAAATCTAAGACAAGGATTTAAATGACAAAAATTGAAATCGAAAGCATTGAAATAAAGTGTTTGAAAAGAAAGAATTTAAAAGATAACTAAATGAATGCGAGTTTTTAAAGCAATGAAACAAGGGTCTAAGGCATCATACTTGTCCACGATCGATTGACAATTTATCGAACGTTTTATCTACAAATCATGGTTGTTAATCCCATTCCTCAATCAAACAATCGAGAATTCCCAATTTCTAAACTCATCTTGACCCTAAACCCATAAACTCTACCCAACAATCATGAAGAAATACAATAACATAAATCAAGAACAAGTATGAACATCACCACCTCAATAAAAATCCATAATCCAACAATCTTGAAATTTAAGCGATAAAAGCAAGGAATAAAGAACATAAGAGTAGAGAAGACACAATTAAGAACAACAAGCATCATCATCTCTTTTCAAACAATCCTCTAACCTAAAATCGCAATGATGATGCAAGAACACCAACTAATATAACAAGAACATCACAAACACAATAATATTCATAATAAAAACCAATAATAAATTGAAACAATAAAAGTAAGGAAATAGAAATCTTACTAAAAAGGCAAAGACTTGCGTAAGTACAGATTAACGGGTCTCTCCCGTTAGGCCAACCCATGAACCGGCCTGATAGCATTATTGTAATTTTTCTAATTATATCAAATCTCCCCCAAGTTTTCTGTGTTTTCCCCCCAAACCTATCACCACCAAGCGAACTCTACGCTCGGTAGCAACCGGAAGTGTCGACTGACCCTCACCGTTGCTGCCGTCTATCGCATCAGAGAGTAGGTCTATTGTGCCTTCAACCGCAGCTCGAAGACATCACCACTCCAACCCAATCAATCGCATCAGGCCGGCAGAGCCATGTCAGACCGTCTACTCGCCCGTCACCACTGCTCACCCACCGTCACCAGAGAGCCAAACTCCCCACTCATCGGATTTTAGTACGCCGGAGTCCTCATTTCCGTGTTTCCACCGGAACCACCACAAACCAGCTGGACATCCGTTTGTGTCGAGTCAATCGAGGCCTAAAACTAATCCCCTGCCAACTCTCCTTGCCGAAATCCCAAAACTAGGCAGCGTAGCCACCAGAAACCCTACACAAACACCAATCTCAACACCGCTCTAACCGTTTATCGTTGAGGCCACCACCGCTAGACTCACAGCTGCTTCCGAAAAATCGCAGCACCCAGCACCGCAGCCATCACCACCGTCCTTGCCAGTCGTGAACTGTCGTTGCTGATGTTCACCGGTAATTTTTTATTCACGGTTGCCTCTACGATTCTACCTGCGACCTTCTCCATCCACGGTCGTCCGTTTCTCAGTTTTTCACTGAGCACCCGGTGAGTTTTCCGTTCAAGATCGCGTCCGTTCATCACTTTTTTACCGAGCACCGGCGACTTGTCCATTCACAGTTGATTTATCAAAGGTGAATTTCTTTTGATTTTAAGATTTCAGTTTCGAAATTAGTATTTTAGGGTTAACTATTTCCTGTATTTTAGGATTTGAGTTGTCGCATATTATTTCGATACGGATCTTGAAAAATAATTTTATATGTGATGTTTGTAGATAAGGCGATCTTCGTATCATAATGTGGTGAGAGTGAATGAGATTCAAAAGTTTATCGACATATCGTGCATTCAAACATATGTAGTCAATAGCGCCAAGATTATGTTCTTGAACGAAAGGCCACAGCCTCGACTGGGCAAGAGAGTGACCTACACTTGTGAGATATGTGCCTGAGGCCTGCCCGACTCATTCCGATTATGTTCACTTGGTTGCAAGGTCCGTTTTGGATTAGCTGTTTCTTGTGTATTAAAGTTGTTTGAATTGTAATCATGTAGTCATTTATGAGTCATATTTGATTAATTGATTGATTTCTATTAAGTTATGATGATTTGAAAATATTTAGTCTTGGTTATTATTTATGTGACTTTTTATGTTGAGAAGTTTAAGACACAAGACATATACGAAAGGGATGAATTTTTAATGGCAGAGTATAAAAATCAAAAACTGAACTTCAGGGACCAGAATGCCAAAATTAATCAATGGTAAGATGATTAAATCTGAATGGAAGAAATATGTCAATAATATGTTTACCATCTTTCAGTATTTGCTGGATCATTGTTTTCTTACCTTGAGGAATATAGATTTTTTACTGCGCATGGACTGATTATTTTAGCACGTCGATATGCTATGGATATACTGATATGATATCTTGTGATAACATTGTGCACCCCTCTTTTATTTTCCCAATTTATTTTTTCTTTTTTACTGACTAAAATTCCATTCATGTTCTTGGCTTTTATAGTTGGTTATTCGAGAACTTAGCGGGATATTTGTGCCTTATATTGGTGGTTCGCTGGTGAGTATTGTGAATGCAAGACTTATAGGGTTTTTAATTTCAGATGGATTTTGGAAAATTAATTTTCATATTCTAGGCTGTATTATGCTTTTCTTCTATGATGTGTGACATGCAAGAGAGAGGTGAATAATAATTTGATGCTGATATGTGGTGTATTTTGCATTACTTCTATGAATGCAAGAGTTTATAGGTTTTATATATAAATTATGATAAAAAATATATATATGATTATATTTTACATTTCTTATTTCTCAATATCTATATTATGTTGCATGCAGGGGGGGTGACAACAATGCGTACTAAATAACAAGAAAAAAAAATATCAACAAGATCTTCACACGCCAGTAAAGAAGAAGAAAGATCCAGGAAATAAGAAGAAAGGTTTGGTTAAAGAGAAGAAAGCTTCAGCCATGATTAAGGAAAAGAAAGGGCTTGACAAAATATTTTGTATTAGTTTTTGTAAAATAATGTATTGGTTTATGTATTATAATGTATTGAGTTTTTGTAATAAATGTATAGTTTTGCTATGCAATCACAAAAGTTACGAACTGTAATGTTTTGTCTAGTAGTAAGTATTTTTTGTTCTTCTTTTATTTTTTTGGTGATTGGTGGAACAAATTTGGATATTATTGCTAGTTTTTTGGAATCAATGAGATTTTTTTAAACCTAATGGTCCCCCCTTGAAAACGTTTTGTATTGGTTTTTTTTATAATAAGGTGTTGATTTTTTGATAAAATGTATTGGTGTTTCAAAATGAAAAATATTATTTGTTTGTCAAATATGAAGTACAAACACATCAAATTAGGACTTCAAATTTGGAAATTTGAGTCCCCATTTTTTGTAAATCCTTGACAAAATATTTTGCATTAGTTTTTGTAAAACAATGTATTGGTTTATTAACTATAATGTGTTGAGTTTTTGTAATAAATGTATGGTTTTGTTATACAATTACAAAACTTTCCCTATAATTAAGTAGTTGTTTATGTATTATAAGTTAAGATCTTTTTTTTTTTTTTTTGGCAATAAGATGTGTTGAGTTTGTTATACAATGTATTTTGTTTTTCCGAACACACTGCAAATATATAAACCAATACGATTGAACAGAAAGCCAATATGCTTGAATACAAAAACCAATACACTTATCAAATACTAGCAGGAAATTCCATAAAACATGAAGATATCAGCAAATAAGTATCACACTATCAAAATACTAATCTACACCAGTCAATGTGAATACATCCTGCTTATTTAATCTTGCTCTCAACAACGCTTTACAACCAGTTCTTGTCATATGATTCTGTTTTGTCAAACCGGATGTGCTGGATCGCTTAATTCCTTGAGAGGAACACACATAATTCTTTCAATTATTATCTTATCATCATTCACCCTTGTTGTTGTTTTCCGAACACTAAAATCAACTTGACGTGCATGACCACAATACAACTCATAAATGTCTTCAAAATTCTCCCTCTTTACACCAATAAGAGAACCACATAAATTTGTGGTATCACCTAAATACAAAATATGAAATTATCAAAATGTAAAACAAATATTATTTTAGAAATAATATCATGCAATCAGAATAATTTCTTACCTTCATCATTCAACAAGATATTATTTATCGAGTCATTATCAATGTTACTTCCACCTTCTTCATCACTCGAATCTTGAATTATCACAGCCCCTGAATTGAATAACAAAATTAATCCCCCAAAAAATAAATATCATGTAATCATAATAACAATACATCACACCTCAAAACTCATACATCATCGAATAATCAATCATAGATTAAGACAGGCCCCGGTGATACTTTACTGTGAAAGTTCCAACTTCACACAGCAACAAAAATACACACGCATTCCATGCAGTATGGAGACCAATACATCACACCTCTAAAACATACTAGTTTAATCACTCATAGTTCAAGAACGGGGCCATGATATTAAAAGTTCTGCCATCAACAACAACTAAAACAAATACTATGCAGCCAAAAAACCAATATATCACATTCCAAAAACCAATACAATAATGGAATAATAACTCATAGTTTCAGACAAGACCACTGATATTTTTACTGTGAATGTTTCGACATAACACAACAACAAAACCAAGTACCATGCAGTCAGAAGACCAATACATCATAGTTCTAAAATCAATATTATATTACCTTCGTCTACATTGGATTTTTCGCCCATGTATAGTTCCAAACCACCCATCTCACCTTCAATTTCCTTCTGTAATTTGTAAAATTGTCCAAAACCTGCGAACAATTACAAAATTCTCCACAATTAGGTCGAAATAAAATTGATACAATTAGGTCAAAATCAAATTGAAAGTTATTTACCTGGTATTGCGATTTTCCACGTCGAGGAGAAGGCTGGTGGCGGCGGCTGGATACAAATAAAACCGGCCGATGAAGATGGATAAATTGCGAATGGTGAAAAGAGTCGGGCCAAAATTTCTGCAAAATTGGAGATGGAGATTCGGTAGACAGGCCCAATTTTCTGCATAATTGAAGATGGAGATGCGTAGAGAGAGAAAGACACGGGCCAAATCTTCTCCTGGGCGCCGATGGAGATGGTTGGAGATGGAGATTTCATGCGATGGAGACAGTGTGGAGGAGACAGGCCAATTTTCTGGAAAAAAATCGTTTAAATATACAAATTAAATTGGATTCGGGTTTAACCCGGTCTAACGGAAGAGACTCGTTAATCTGGATTAACAAGAGTCCTGACCTACTAACAATAGTGGGTCTAAACACCCAAGCAAGAAATTACAAATACAACTTGAGTCTTTTCTTCAAACACTAAGAAATTTATAGTTTTATATTTTTGATTTTGGGATATAAAATTTGAAGGATGAAAAATGGGGAAATGGATGAGAAAGATGAAGTGAGAGATTTGGGTGAATATTTGTGTGGTAAAATAATGGAAAAATGAAATAGGGGAGTGTGGAGCTAGACATAGGGGAAATAGGGACAACAATAATAATTTGCACAAAAAAAAAAAAAAAACTGCCAAAATGGCAGAAGTGACTAAGGGCCTGGGTTGACTGGGTGCGCCGGGGCGCTTCTGTTATCGGGAAATGGGCTTCCATGTGCGCCGCTCGGGCGTGTCGTAACTCATGGAGTCAACAGGCATTTTGAGGTGAAAAACTTCTAAATTAACATTGTATGTCCCTTATGACATGTATCTCTATCTCTTAGAATTATTATGACATTTGAATTATATCTATTAGTTTTTTTCGAGAGAGTTATGGCCTCTACACCAATAACTGCCACATCTGGAGCGCGACTTATCAGTTTTCAGCTGCTATTTACTGTTCTAAATGTCGGAATCTGGCTAAGTGGTAAACACGAAAGTTATAGATCCCTCTCTTAGGTTTCCAGTGATTGAAACTCAAGTATTTCACAAGAAGCGTCAAATAGTTATGCTTTATTACATGACTGCTACATGTAGCAAGCTAATGTGTGGGCCGACAATGTGGACGACCACATTTTCGTCGTTTTAGTCGAATTTTTGTGCTAATGGCTCATCGACACTTGCCATTGAATTCATCGGGCTTGTTTTGTTTCCCGACCATAGCTCGGACCCTCTTTGACCTTGAAATATTAAATAACATAAAAAACCAAAAAAAACAAAAACAAGAAAAACGTAAAAAAAATTAATAATAAATAAAAGGACGAAATAAGCTACGAAAATGCGAAATAAGACAAAATAACTCAAAACAAGACAAATACTAAACAAAATATACAAAACGAAACTCAAAAAGACAAGAAAATAAATACAAATATGTACAAATCATCCTCCTGTGCAAGAAACCTTTGTAATTGGCACCAAAGGACTTTGTAGTTTATCTGTAATAGGAATAAGAATAGGAACTAGGTTCTTATATAGGACCCATTACTTTTGATAGGGTACAAATATCCCAAATGTTGTCTTCTCTTGGTACAAAAGTCTCCCCTGATGGAATTTTGGTTAAAATATGAGTTTGTTTCTAAAATAGAAACATTCATACTCGCATGGAATTTTTTTTGTTCGAGGGTCATTACATGTATTTGAATATGTTTTACATCCCTAGGATCAAGTTTGGAACGAAATTTACTTGTATTTAAACATACATAGTACATCCAAACACCTTGATAGGTAAGTCAGATTGCAATCTATTTCCTGATGAGAGATCTTGGGCATTCGAGGGGTGTTTTATACTTGAAAAACTTTAGTGTGCATTCTGTTTATCAAATAAGAGGCTGTCAAGACTGCCTCACCCCATAAAAACTAGAACCTTCAAGAAAACATTATGGCACATGAACTTCGAGTAAACGTTTACTTTTTTTGTTCGGCTATGCCATTTTGTTGAGGAGTATCCCGACAAGTAGAATGGTGTTGAATGCCTTTTTCTTTTGAAAACTCAACCAATTGCTCATTAAAATACTTGGTTCAATTGTCGGAATGGAGAATAGAGATTTTAGCTTGAAATTGGTTATCATCATTATGCAAAAGTGTTTGAACAAGTTTATTACTTCAGATTTTTCAGTCATCAAATAGAAAGGGTTGTGGTTTTAGAAGGACCCCATACATCGATGTGAGTCAATTCAAATGGCTTGGAAGCGTTATAAGGTCTCGGTAAATAAGTAGAACGCTGAATTTTTGCTGGAAATAAGTGTTTTAAATAGATAAAACGGAATCACTCTTTCGACTTTCTTCTCTTCTAACCTCTTCAAAGATTTCACTAATGGATGGGAGAGGATGCCTTCCAAGGATTCTTCCCCGTACTTCATCAAACTCAATATTAAGGCCAACAAGAAACTGTAACTTATAAACACTACTATCTTCAACACTTCAACTACATCAGCATCCCAAGTGGCATATGATAGAATCATTTGCCGCAGGAGCCTTTTTTGAGAATGGTGGTGATTTGGACAGAATTGGTATTGGAGATTTTCATGGGGATGGCTGGATAAGTTATTTCTGACATAGATATAGGAAATAAAAAAGAAAGAAAAAAAAAGACCTTGCTCTAGATACCAATTTAGACAAATGTACAAAAAAAGTGTAGCATTCAAAGCTGTGTTGGCGATCATTGGTACCAATGGTCGCGAAAAGAGTTCTTTTCAGTAGACTTGGTTCAGAAGCTATCTATATGTGCATTCATCTACCCAAACTTCATGATTAAAAGGTTAGTCATTGATACTCAAAATGTAAAGGTGTTCGGTTTCTACTCTAGTGTCTTGTTGCTTCGTTTTGACGTACGATAATCAAGTGGACCTGATTTTCAATTATTCTAGATGCTTCTCTTGGGTAACTGCGGATATTGTTACAACACCCTTGGGATTCTAGTATTTAGATTCACAATAATCTTTTATACTTTGACTCTTGCTCTTTCATGCAAAAGAGTTTAGAAGACAGCTAAAATGGGATTATCAATAGTTGCAGATTTCACGTTCAACTTTTGATCAAAAAAGGGATTATTATGTGGGAATAGTTGATTTTATGTAAAGCTGTACAAGGACTAGAATCTCCGATGTAAAGATATCACCCAGTCAGGATGGTCATGCATTGCACAGAAACCTCTACTCGTTCCAGAACACACTAATCATCAACTTAATTCTTGAAAGCTGAAACAAAAAGTAGAACCAAGAAGTGATTCATTTCTTCTTTTTTTCCCAACACAAGGCAAATCGTACAACTTGTTACACACTATTTAACTATTGGGGAATATACTCCTCCGGCAGTTACTGTTTTGCAACCTAGATGCACATTTCTATGGACACACTGTAACCGGAATATCCATTCCATTTGCTAAATTCATTATTTGGACAAATAAGAGAAACCACATTGCATATTTGCATAAACTGTCCACAAAAATCCTTCATTGAACAAAACTCCATGCTTGTTGTGGAATCATATGAGAAACTTGTGTTCAAGGAAAAATAGAGGTGCTAAATATGTATATAACCACAAAAGCAAATCCAGTGGCTGAGGCCAATTGTGCCAACAACTTTCATTTCGAAAGAAACAAAACACAGTAGGTTTCCCAGACCACAAAGACAGGAAAAACAGCACTCTGTACTATAGGTATCAACAATTAACTATTCACAAACCCAGGTTTATAAACATGTTTTGTTAGGCAAAAAAAAACCATTAACCACAGTTTGACTCATCCTTGAAAACAAGTACTATTTCACATCACAACTCGAACCTTTGCGACCTCAAAAGTTAGTTTAGCTCTTTGCGTCTATACATACGTCAGCCTACTATGCAGAACCTTCCAAAGCAGTGTCCCCTTTACCTGAAAGACACGTAAAAGATGATCCATCAACATAAACCGACCTAATTACTCTACATAAAGAACACTGAAGGTAGTTCATTACAGAGCAAAATAAGCTTTGTATTTACCGCTTGGGTTTTTTTGTCGGCGACTTTTCCATGTAAAGTAATCGCCGAAGTTTCTCTCGGGAACAGGAATTAGTTTTCCAACAGCAGCAAGAGGCCAGCTGGAAACCACAAACAAGAACTCAGCAACCCACATCAGATACAAGAAGAACATGAAGGTGATGTTACAAATTTAAATTCACAAGAATTTAATTGCGTAAACAATTTGTTATACAAACCTGACAAAAGCAATGGCAAGGGAAACAAGCCACAATTGCCAACTGAGACGAACAACCGATGCAAACCTCCCGAGGAAAAAGATAATGATAACCTAGAGGATGGATAACGAGATTAAAGTTGACAAGGGTACTAGAAATACACGGCAGTTACTACTAATACAACTAGGAAGTAAACAAAATACCTGAAGCACCACTTCAAGGCCAACTATTCCCATGAAGAGACGGTTTTTAGTCACTCCTTTCCACACATTGATTTCGTCTGGTTTTCGAGCATTGAATTCATTAAATACCTACATTGCAGAAATCAGAAGTAAAAAAACAGATATGTTAACAGAGAGAGAAAATGATTGGGGGAGAGATATTATTACTAGTCTAATAGCTGCAAGGTGGGTCCATGATTGAAGTTACTTAAATGATGTTACAAGTCCCGAATTGAGGTTTAGGAAATCATAAGATATTAAGATATTAGTTATTACAATATGTAATATCAAACTAGCTTGATATAGAAATTAAGATCTCCTTACTTCTTCGATGCCATAATGTCTACTTTTGGAAATTTACAAGCTTCTTTCTAAAAAAAACTACCAAACACTTTTTAAAGATCTTTTAAGCTCTCAAAGCAGAATCGTAAAATACTTAAAACCATACTACATAGCCATTGATTGACCATTGCAGTATCTCACAGAATCGTCTATGGTAACAATGTCTCGCAAATCAAATAGCACTTACATCCAATAAACATAAGCGCAGGGCAGGCAATAAAGTGTACACAGTGACAGACAATACACTTTTCAATTGAGCATAATATAGTAATATTCATTCAATATTACGCACTAACCTGACAAAAGACGAATGCATTGAATATCAGCGTATTCCTCACTCTGAAGGCGCGGTCACTCGTTTCATGCTCTAGATTCAGGATGCTCCTTCCCCGGAAATTGAGGATTAAAAGTACAGTTACTTGATACAGAGCCTAAATTAGAAATTTAAAAAAAAAAAAAAAAAAAAAAAAAAAGAACATGTTACTTCCACGAGAAATTAACATACTCACCAATTTAACGTATCAACATAAAAGATGAATTCAATATTGTCACGGTAAGATATATTGATACCTGTATTATTAAATTCCTCCACATGATATTTGTTATTAGAGGTTCCCTGAAACAGCAATAAAGTCTTGATCAGCAATTATAATTCAAAAAAGTAACAAGCCAGTCCTTACACCATAACCCAACTATTGGCAACAGGAATGGGACTAATTTTTGCTATTAAAAGCATCATTAGTTTGACAAAGAAATTGAACACTTGTCATTGAGATAAACACTGATAGCATAACAATCACTTCTTTCTCAATCCAAATGATTCATTAAGTACATAAATAAAAATTATGTATCACAACCTACTGAGGGAAGAAAAGTGACTTGACCTCACATAAGAATACAAACTTATTGATTTGAAAGGGAGAAGTAAGGAAAAAATTACGAAGAACTCAAGATATAGGTGTTTTAAGAGAACAGAACCCAAAACACCCTTGTACTAATCCCATTTTAGAATTATGCATATGATTTAGTAAAAGAACTACCCATTTAATTTTTTTGATTCAATTTTTTAATCACAAAAGCAGAGCAACACAACTTCCCATCACAAATGCATATAAAGGCTCACCTTCTACCAACAGGTTTTCTCCGCATGAGGTGATCTGTAGGAGGTTCTGTAGCCAGTGCAAGAGCTCCAAGAGTGTCCATGATAAGATTTACCCAGAGCAGCTGGGCACAAAGAGTAGGAGACGTAAATTAATGTCTAAAACAGAAAACAGTGGCTAGACTTTCAAAATGAATACAACTAAATGGAGAGGGGGAAGACTACACACCTGCACTGCATTGAGTGGAACATTGCCAGAAGAAACTGCAGCCACAACATTGATAATAAGGGCAGCTACATTAACTGTAAGTTGAAATTGAATGAATTTCTGGATATTGGCATATACTGATCGACCCCATCGCACAACCTGCAGTTAACATAAAAAAATATTCACAAACTGAACTAGTTTCACCTTATAATTCTTAGCCATACAGCTAATGAAAGGTTGTGCCTAAAAGACATTATTTTGCAATTTCATCGTGACCGTTTTATCAATGACTGGCTTAAATCATAACTGTAGATACCAGTGCAATGAAAGTAGGTGATGTTACTGTTTGTATACAGTCCTGATGAAGTATCGCAGGTGGGATTAGTTGAATTAGAAGGTACAAAAGAAATTGCTCTAAATTCGATGTTTTCTAAAAAACTATGAGACGCTAATATGTCCAAATTCTAAGATGCGCAATTCGTACAGATAGTAATATACTAGAAAAGATTTATACGAAGAATTCAGTCAACATCTCAGGTTCATCTCACTAGTGAAATTTGAAGACCAATGAAAGTTATTTACAAAACTTAATTGAAAGTGGCTGCCCCACATGAAGCATAAACTAAAAGATGTTAAATAAACCGCAATAAATCCCACAAAGATTTTATGAAGACAATTGTCCCAAAAGCATGTGACAACACGATCTAGCAATGCTTTTAATTTCATTATAGAAATGTTCTGAGTGAAGGTTAGCAATTATAGTTTGAATTTTGAAAGTACATTCCAAAAAATAATGCAATGAATTCACTGAAAATGTTTAAAGTATCTGTAAGAAACAATTTAAAACTCGTCATGTGACACAAGAACTAACCTTTACAACCGAAGCAAAATTATCATCCAAAATAATGATATCAGAACTCTCTTTGGCGACTTCTGTGCCTTGAATACCCATTGCAAGTCCAATATCAGCCTACACAGTGATGGAAATGCAGAAGATATTAGAGTTAGTCCACAATAGGAAAAGAAAATGACACAAAACAGAGCAAGTAGAAGTTCTTCAAGCAGTCAAACCCATCCTCGTACCTCCGGGCATCATTTATGGCAACCACTAAACAATTCAATAACACAAACGTTCAACTATAAATAGTATCAAGTCCAGATTTTAACAGGGATGATGTATCCACAAAATTTACAATAACCAGTACTGCCAGTAAAAGAAATTGATATACCATAGAGTGGATAACTAATAAAAGTAATAAATCCAAATTAATCCAAGAACGAAATTATACAACCAAATGGACACCAATTCGGACAATGATAATCACAGTTCACAATTCGTAGAAGAAAGTCCCTCTATACCCCAGATTCCCCCCACCCCCCAAAGATATATATATATATATATATATTAATTTATTTTTATTTTTTGAAAACCAACCTCATGTAGAGCAGGAGCATCATTTGTGCCATCTCCAGTAACAGCAACTACATGTCCTTTCTTCCTCAATGCTTGAACAAGCAGAAGTTTGTCATTGGGTGATGACCTTCCCATCACCTGTCGGAAAAATTATATGATTTTTTAAAAATAAAGTCATTTGAACAATTTGTAACTAGCACAAATAGGCATAGTTTCAAGCATCAATTCAATTTTCAGCTCTTACCGAGATCTTATCAGCCACATTTAGTCTCTGTGTTTCACTCAAGCTCCGGAATGCCTTTCCCTCGATCAGATTAGGCTCTGTAGCATCTGCATCAGACCCTAATATCCCACACTCTAAAGCTATTGCTTTAGCTGTTTGCAGATTGTCTCCAGTGACCATGCGAACCTAATAAGTATTGAAACCAAGCTTCATGGTCAATTAGATAAAGTTCAGCCGGAAACAGAAGCAATGACATAATGTCCCCATCTAGCTCAACAACACAGAATATCTTATTGGCAACAATAACCACATCTACGAACATGCAAGCACAGGAAAAACTATACACATCATGCAAGTAGACAACTAACACCAGAGAAACAAATACCTATTCCCTCGATGCTAAGATACATTTGTTTGCCTAAGTACGTCAACACAGCAAAAAATTAATAAAAAAATAAAAATGCACCACCTAAAATCAGCTATCTATTCAAGCAAAGCAGAAAAGGGTAACACAATTCATCATGACAAATACCATTAGAAAAGGGTAATTGCTAAATTTCCGCCCCCGTGTAAATAAACTGAACATAAAAATCAGAAACAACTAAAGCAAATCAAAAATTATGCACTCATTTGTACATGCATCTGTTAACACTGACGAATCACGAACATACATACCTTTACACCAGCATCAACACATAATTGGACTGCTTCTCTCACACCAGACCGGCAAGGATCCTACACCATACATACTCTCATTAAGAACAAGTCATTCATTCAAATAGAAAGGGGAGAGAATAAAGTATTTGTCATCCAACTGAACCATATGCATCGAAAACTTCATGGTAAGGAAAAAATTCAACCGCAAACAAATGGCCAGGTACACCCAAGAAAATGAACCCAAAAGATAATTCATGCTTTTTCCATCTTAAAAAAATAGACAGAGGGAACATTCAAGCATGTTATAATCGATTGTTGATAGATTAATAGCACAATTTTATGATACAATTGCACTACTCCTCTGAACAAGATGAATGTGTACAATAGATAGGGAAACAAATAATCATTCTTTTTTCAATGATAAAACATATTATTAAAATGATTAGAACTGACAACCCTTTCATTCAACAGAAAAGTTAAACCAGTAGTACATAAAAAATAAAAATAACATCATAATCACCTTGATTCCAACAATCGCAAGCAAAATGAGGTCTCCTTCGGGTATCTGCCAATTTTCCAGTTCCTCCTCATTGGAAGGAACCTTTTCTGTTTCACATGTTCTATAAGCAATGGCAACACAGCGCAAACTCCCAGCAGCCATATCTTCAATCGCTTTTTTAAAAAGTGACAACTGCAAACAACAACTTACTCAACTACTGTAGTGATTCAAAAATGCAAACAATCATATACTGGAAAAATGAATATGTAATGTGTTCATCATTAAACAACTTATAAAGGCCCAAGAACAGCACCTCACAATTGCTTTATTATGAAAAATTATTATTCAAATCAAGTTCAAAGAAATTAATCAAAATAGCTAGTAGAGATGAGCATATAGAGCAAGTCAAGAAATAGCTGTTTTAAGCATGAAAAAATTATCATTTGTGCTACCTTATCCTCATCCATCTGGACCACATTATCGTTCGCATCGATGTAACTTGTACAACAACCAAGGACTATTTCTGCAGCACCTTTCCAGTGCACATGGATTTCAGAATTCGACTGCAAAAGAAAGACCATGATCAAGGGAAGAAAAAAAAGGTGTCTAAGAGAAAGTGCATTCTCACTCTGCATTAAGGCAGGACAAAAACAACTTAATATAACATCCCGATAGATAACTGTAATTACCAGTTTTACAGCAACACCACCTCGCTTTTTCTCTGAGTTAAATGGGAAAGCATGAATTATCACGGAATCCGACTGGGCAGCACTAAAATTCATCCCAAGCTACAGGACAAAACAACAAATCAAATCAGGTCACTGAAGCAAGCAACATACTCTTTACCAGTAAATTGGAACAGTAGCATTACATTTAGTCCCCACTGCAGAATGGCCTTTTCTGTTGGTGATCCAGAAATCTCCAGATCTCCACCACCCTATTAAATACCAGCCAAATAAAGTGTCATGCTTCATACATAACTGAGTGAGATAGATGTAATATCACAAATAAAACTATCATGACATTACATCACTAAATAAACGACAGAACTACCAGAATCAGGTTTTTAATGCTTTCTTCAGAAGACAACCGATTGTAACATAGCATGAAAGAGGTAAACTCCTATGCAAACGTTGTGCGGAACAAATAAAGACAACATAATCTCTGAATCAAATGAACTCAAAACTATTGCAGATAAAAGCAAAACAGCCTTGTGTAACATGAGATGACTATAATTCCTACTTGAGAAGAAATGTACATGCAATGCAAGGACTTGTGCCTAGCTGCTCATGCTATTGTGTAAACCACATTACTGAAATCATTATTATTTTAAAGAATTGTCCATTTAAAGTTAAACCACACCAATTCCCCCACCCCCACCGACCTCACCTCGAAAAAAGAAGGAAAAAACAACAAACGACTGGCATAAACATTAACTTTAAAATATTAAGTTGTGGCGCACTGCAGTTGCACGTCTACCACCCACAGGATCCTAAAGTGGTATTACAACACAAATAATATACAACCTATATCAATTAAAATTATATATGCAGAAAATAACAAAAGCAGACATAAACTAATCCCAGAATTATGCTCGGTACCTCAGGCACAAAGACACTTCCAGTTGTGTTCTGTGCAATGCCTTCAATAAGCAAAGAGATAACCCCAGGGGGAAGGACAGACTTATCATCGGGTGAATCAATTTTTTTTCCGCAAGCATATGCCTCAACCACAGTCATCTGAAAAGGGACGAAAAATTCGAAGATCATCGTACAAATTAAAAATAAATTTGCTAGATTTCTCCAGCAAATAACAGCAAAAGAATCTGATTCAAATACAAAAATAAACGTGGGAAGCAAACAAAGATACCAATAAATACCTGATTCAGAGTAAGGGTCCCAGTTTTATCACTGCAAATGGTAGTCGCTGAGCCCATTGTTTCACAGGCTGATAGCCTTCTGACCTGCAGTTTAAATGTGCAACGTGACTCAGAAAGAATTACGAGGGAAGTGTTAGGGATAAGAAATGTGGTCAGCTGTGCCTTCAATCTACATAAGAATACATACCAATGCCTTATCAGCCATCATTTTTCTCATTGAATATGCAAGCCTACAAGGCAAATATATGTTAAGGAAGTCAAAGCTCGAGAAAGAAATGTGTGATTATACAACAGCCATGCGGGTACAAATAGTGGCAACAAATCAAAGGAAGCATTAGGAAAAAAAGGAGGTTAAAGCGATGAATGTCCTCATTTGATTTGGATGGTCAAAGTAGGATTGTAGCACATTAGAAAAGAAACAGGTGACAAAATGTAACCAAGGAAGCATGAAAAAATTAATAGGCATAATTTCCAATTTGTAATGCTTTCATACAGAATAATCCTTCRCTCATCAACAAGATGTCAATTTCAGCTATGGAAGGAACACGTTACATTCTGTATAATTGCTGTCTAGACAGATAATAAGATGAAGACGTACGTCAATGTAACAGCCAATAGAAGACCTTCTGGTACAGCAACAACTACAATGGTCACCTAGAGTTTATACAGACATGTCAGCAATCATAAGACAAACATATATTAAACCAATATCAACCAATAATCTGAAGGTGTACATACTGCAACAGTAAATATTTGTATGAAGCCGTCTATTGCATCGCCAATACTAGTCCTCCCAGCTATGAATTGGACGCTGCCATTGGGGTTTCTGGTATGCCCAGTGAAAAATCTAGCAGATGACAAATGTTAAATATACTAAATATCATCTCTAGACAGGAAATAAGAGCAATAAAATCCATTAAGCATGTCCCCAGATATGACTACCTGACCACGAGGATTATCAGAACCGCCACTGCCACTATGAGACCAACCATACCAATAAATGTAGCTACCCCATTCAATCGTACCTAACTCATTGGAATGTAAACCTCAAATCAGAAGTGAACAATTATGCATCAGTATGCATGTTCAAAAACTCAACAAATAAAAGAACAAAAATAACCTGCAATGGTGTTTCTTCCCCATTATCCTCTGATATGCTTGCCATGAGTAAACCCCACTCTGTATTTATCCCCACGCTTGTTACCTGAGAAACAAGTAACAATTCAACCTACAATTAACTACACATAAAAGCCCAAACAAGACAGTGTACTTGCCTTAACAATGGACACACTCTTTAAGAGTGAAAAGTCATTTATTCATCACAACAATTAGAAACTAAGAAGGTTCCTATCCAACTAGTGCTGGTACACATCAAACTAGTGCTAGTTGTTAGTTCATTCGAGGAAACAAATTAAAATAACATCAAAATCGTTTGGGGTATACTCTCAGTTCCAATAAACTGCAATCGGATCAAATAAGAGTTGGCAATATATGGATAGAACTTATACCACGGGTATTATTTGTAATGCGTGTATGCACACAGAACCATAACGCATTAAACACACATTATCCCATTAACAGATTATTAAATAAAATAAATTTATTTTCATAGCATTATTCTCAAGCGTTCAAAGAAATATTACCAGCATAGTGCCATATCCATCAGCAACCTTGCAATCCCGACATAAGAAAAGGAGATCTTTTTGGGTCCTTGTGAACCTAAAATTAAAAAAAAAAAAAAAAACAGAATTAATTGTGCAAGTACGTGGGCAGAGTGGCCACTCAAAATACAGCACATGGTCTCTTCAGCTCACAATTTTACTCTCCCCAGTCATACTAGATTCATCGATTGCAAGGGAGTGACCAGAGATTACAATACCATCTGCTGGCACCTGTACACATGCAGCAAGAGCTAAATCAATCAAAAGCTATTCTCTTATTTTACATTATGGGAACTCACAAAAAAAAAAGATTAAAAAGGGGGGAGGGGATATATCCATCACCTGGTCCCCAATTTTCAGAGGAATAACATCCCCAGCGACTATTTCGAATATTGAAATTTTAAGTCTGCGACCACCCCTAACAACCTGCAAAGAATTACCAGGAAATATATAAAAAAAAAAAAAAGGAGAAAAGGAGAAAGTACAAATCTAAAGTATTATTAAACTGCATTAAACTGACCTCCATTTGTATATTCTGCTTTTCCTCATTCAAGTTTTGAAATTGAAGGGATTGTTTGTAATCACTAACAGCTGCCAAAAAAAAAAGTTAAAGGCGGATGTCATGATTACCTCAACACTAGAGCCATAACACAACTTTTTTTAAGCAATTATCTGAAGAGACCCAGGTACCCTCCATCAAACATCAAGGAATGTTGACTATATAAAATAGAGAATTACAAATACTTGTCTTCAAAAAAATTCAACTGCCCTTAGATATTGGGACCCCTATAATTTTGCTAAAAGGCTTGTCGTAAATTTGTTGACACGAAATGAGAATGATTAACACACGGACATTCAGAGATATCAAAACTAAAAATCCTTAAAGCATAATGTACAAGATTCGAATAGCAAGGGAGTCAGGCATACCTGTAAATACAATGACTATAAAAACTGCCATGGCAATGCTTCCTCCATCATACCAACCTTCTTTTATACCCTACAAAGAAGAATAAATATTTCTTGAACGCATAAACATGTAACAATAGTCAAACATGAGGATTCATGTATTTTCCCTCAATTCGTGCAAAATGCATAAGCATGATATTTCACGCTTTCAACAACTCTTTTCCTAAGAGATAATAACCTTGACTACCACTAGACTTCCAGTTGTTTCTATATCATACTTAAAGACACTCTAGCTAGGACACCCATTAAGCCATGCACATGTGCGGAAGAAGCTCATCTCATTGTAGAAAACAACAAGAGGCCTAATGTTTTTACTAAGTTTCGTCGTTGAGCTTGACCAACTTCAGGAACAGAAATATCCATGTGTTCGTGCATGTTCATTGCATGCCATGATATGTCTGGTACATACTCAACTAGCTGGTTCATGTGACTCAAAAAAAAGTGAAAAGCTACACCACTTGAGTTCACAAAATATAAATTAATTCATGCAAATTCCTAATCTCTCCCACTCAGTCATTTTTTGATAATGTTGTAATGTGAATTACGTAATCACTATGCATAGATTTGCAAAAAAAAAAATTGAGGGAAAAAAATAGAGCACCGTTTTAAGAATGAGTATTGCTTCAGTATGACTTGATTCTAGTAAGTAGTACCCTATGTTTGATTCCAATAAAGCTAAAAAGTGATTTAGTACTAGTCTCATCTGGAATTGAAAACTCAAGTCAAATGCATCATTAAACAAATATCTTTCTTCAAATTAAATAGTTATCATAAATCTAACCCACCACTCTATATAATATATAATCTTCCAAACGTATGATCTTCTAAAGAAATAATTTGTTCTTCAAAATTTTCCATCTTCTGCAGTCACTGCCTCCAATGTCCATCACTAACAGCAAACTCTAGAAAAATCCGTTTCTTCTTTCACCCCGCTATCCACTTCAAAAATCCCAATCCCATCCCTTCTCCACCCCCGCAATAAAACAACCCTTTCTTTTCTATACATTCTTACTAACCACATCCCCTGTCTCAGCAATAATGAAAATTTCTACGATTATGCGAAATCTAAGTGTTTAGCTAATTATCCAATATATAAATGAACATGGCAACATCCATCTAACACTATAAGGAAGTAAATATTGTTACTTCAATATACAGCTAAAATTTCTACCTGCCTCAGCAAAACACACACACACACACACATACAATAAATAGTTCGTCAGCAAATAAAAAGTTACTTGTGGCTTCTTCATGATTGAATCAGCCCTAAGAACTCTAGTTCAACCTGGGAATAGTATCCCAAATATAATTCAATGTTCTATAACACCAAGAGATAAACTTGACAAGAGATAAGAGGAGAAACCGTCAAGATAACCAGATCTTCTAGAAACTCATAATATTTCATCATAACTAAACCAAAAGAGAATATAAGGCATAATCTATTCTTAACCTTACCTCAGTCTTTATACCTAGCGCCAAGGAAGCAGCTGCAGCGACCATCAAGATGATCAATGTGGTATCTCGACAAGCTTCCCAGACAAACCTCTGCATAGTAGAGCAAAACATAAAATTCTCCACAATTATCCTTGGAAATAATGTTTTATCTTATCAACAACACAAATGATTGCATCAATAACAGAATTAATCAATGTGTACCCAGAAACTGCGTCCTTTCTTTCGAGGATATGTGTTTGATCCAAAAGCCTGCTTTCTGTCTAAGAGGTCAGTCTCATCACCAGATACTCCTTTCTCCGTATCAGACTTTAACTTCTCAGCCACACCTTTAACCTGAAACAAAGAGAAAAAGGAAAGAAATCAGTATATGAGGCATAGGCATACAATTATGAAAATTAAACAAACAAGGCACAACGCAATAGCAGTGAACTTGCCCATCCAGTTTGCTGGAGAAGGGAGAGATCATGCTCCCTGGACATTGACACCAGTTCCTCAGCACTAATACCGAAATCACCAATTCGAGTTGGAGCTGGGGTTGAAGGTGACTTTGCAGATCCTGGAACTAAAATAATAAAATATAACTTCAATAAGCATAAACAAATAAATGTACACATTTCAAGAAAATGCAATAGAAGAAACCAATTATACAAGTTTCACGAACAAAAAAAAATGGAAAATAGATTTATAAAATTTCATGAAGTTAAAATACAGGTAGGGACAATGTTCAGAAATTAGATTCATAATTAAATTAATAATCAATTGGTACTACAGTTTCCTCAGAACCTTAATCAAACACTCGATTAACTGTTAAAAACACCATAAAAGAAATTTACCACTCATTCCTTTGCCAGCCGCTTGGAAAAGAACAGCAGCCTGTTCAAGTATTATTGATCAGAAGCCAATTGATTGAGAGCCAGTCCAATGAAGACTAGGAAAGATAAACATAAGTACCCGAATGACTTGAGCATGCATTCTAATCTTCGCAATCAGTTCCTTCCTCTCCTCTTCTTTCTTCAAGTCCAAAGTATACCGAAATCGCCGAGAGGCATTCAGTACAAGGGCAGCTTGCTAAAAGACAATGATTAAGAATTTAAATTAGGAAAGAAAAAAAAAAGAATACCATCCTATAGACAATCCACACCAAAGCAACATTACTCTAAAGCAAAATAATGAATAATTAGCCAATCAGCATTCGGTTTCCACATTTACCCACCTGCTACCACCACCACACCTCGCCCATTTTTTACTCAACACGCTATGGTTTTCCTTTTTAAGACTACTGCCATGTTTAAAAAATAATATGCTTGCCCATTCACAACAACATTATTAAAACTTCATTAGTGTAAAACCCATCCCATGCGCTAGTTGTTAAGAGAGAGTGGGGGCCTTTGTCGCTTATTTTCAAGAAAAAGGCTAACAAAATCACATAGGTTTCTTGACAAAGAATAATAAAAATCATCTCCTGACAGAAAAAATAACAAATTTGTGCTAAATAACCCAGTCAATATTTGGTGGAGCCTACAGAAGTACCTTTGTATCCTAATCAAACACATCATTGAAATTCATAATGTGATTAAAAATAGATGAACGCATAATCGTAAGTTTGTTTCCTAATAATGATAAATACTATTTGTGCTAATTACTATAATCAAGCACTTATTATAATCTGAAAATGGGAGAATCTCAATGTCTTTCATTAGATCAAAACAAATAAAAAGGCACATAGCTATCATAGGTATGCATCTCAATCGTCACTAAATCGGTAATCGCCAAGATATTATACTGAAACATATTGGGTGATCAAATTCAACGCACAAAATAAATTTCCTTCCCAGCCCTTGAATGTAAAGCAACTTATAGCAAGCGGATAACTTAGTACCAGATCTGTCAGTTAAGCCACGAAAGCAAGAATCGTAAATTGTTCGATAAGTTACAAAAAATGAATAAACACAAAACCATGTTCAGCCCTTTATCAAGCATTTGACTCAATACAAAATAAAGTAGAATATCTGACACAATTATCTCATGGCATCAGCTATCCATGGCTGCTCAACTTATCTTTCACATTTAGATACAAGTTATAACCAACCTTCGTCAAATGATAGAAAGACAAAAGGCAACCAAAAATACTGAAATAAAAAAACATTACATCCTCCTATTCATGCATTGATACCTGGACGGCGTAAAAGCTGAGTCGCATTCAAATTCAAAATTAAATTACCAGACAAACCATTCATCTCAGAACTATCAACAAGGTGAGTTGATGCAAAAGAAATCATCGTCCACCAAAGAGCGAGGAACTCAATTTCATTCAAAGTAATTACTAATAATTAACTAAGATAAAACATTAAATCAAACAATGGTACACAATAAAACACATCTAATTAAAACTAGGCATGATATGGAACCATGTACTGCATACATTTCAAATATATATTTGAAACAAATTTAAACTACCAAAAAAAAAACACAAATAAAAGAAATCATTAAAAGGTGAGATTAGCAATGCGATTAAACTTACCCTCCACCTACGCAACTGGTCGACTGGAGCCCTTTTGGTTCGCACAATATTAAACGGCCCAGAACAGTCATCTTCATCCTCGTCATAGTCATGAGTACTGTTACCGGCCTCAGGGTCGTTCCGGTGGCGCCTATACGGCGACGTCTTGTGCTCTTCGCTCATTCTGAATTTCTGTAAGTCGCAGGAGAGATGACACCACTTATATCTGTCAAATCACATCAATAATACACAGACATTGCCGAAAAACTCAAGATTCAGACGAAATTCCGGCGAAAGTAAAAGGCCAAAAGTAAAATAACTCGAAGTAAGGACACTGCCTTTACTCTTTTTATCTTTGTGTTTTACTTCTTTCGCTTTGCCCAAGCAAGTATGATACTATTACATCAATCCCAGAGAAAAGTTTAAAAAAAAAAACTAATGTTAATGACCTGAGAAATCGATAATGGTTACTGTGCTGTTGCAGTTGTTGAGTTTACACGCAGAGGGAGAGAGAGCGAGAAACAGGATGTAGGGGAAATTTCCTTGCAATTTCCTCTAGAAACTGCTTTCAAGTTTTCTAATTTTTGAGATTGTCTGCGGCGAGGTCCATGGAAGTCGGTGTAGCAATTGCTCTTTTTTTGGGAAAATGTTTGTTATATATATCGAAAAACACACACCCAAGATAAATGTAATTTTATTCTTACTAATTAATAATTAATCCTTTTAAGAAAATCATACAACTTTGGAAAGGAGAATAAATAAATCAAAATATAAGTGGGGTAAATAAAGTATCTCAGAAATTTAATATTCACCTTGGATTTCAATAATCCTCCATATACCTCCACATATCGTAATATCGTAGAAGCGTCATGACATAGAATGTCAAAGATCTAAGTAATTAGGCAGTAATAACTATCAACAATTATATCTGTTCTCGATTGTTCTTTTATTTATTTTTTTCCCATGTATTCGTTTATACCAACTAAAGCTTAATCGTTAAGGAACAAAATTAACTTTCTAACAAAAATTTTAAAAGAAATTGAATCAATAAATTTTAATTGTGGTTGTAATTTAAATTAGATGTTGATAGTAAATATTCCGTTTATTCCACAT
Source organism: Phtheirospermum japonicum (assembly GCA_014905375.1). Lineage (NCBI taxonomy): Eukaryota > Viridiplantae > Streptophyta > Magnoliopsida > Lamiales > Orobanchaceae > Phtheirospermum > Phtheirospermum japonicum. The sequence continues at coordinate 2,136,957 of BMAC01000083.1, read as the reverse complement.
AACTTATGACAAGATTAGAGAAAGAGGTTCATTATCAATGGTGAATAAGAATATTTGCGAGTAACTTTGAGTCTTTGAATTGCTTTTATTTATAGTTTAGTAAGCATAATTTTTGTACTAAAAGAATATAAGCATAAGTCCAAAGTTCAGACTTCAAATATAAATATAAAACTGAAGAAAGATGTAAAGTAAATTGGATCATATTTTCACGAATTTAATTTAAGTTCTCAAAATGAGATAATTATTTTTCTACTCATATTTTGTGTTTATTATTATAATATATATAATAAATATATTTAAGGGACATTAATTCATTGAAACCAGTCTGTCACGTCTCTTTTAAAAAGGAGATTGAATTGGCAAAATTTAATACCCAGCGTTATTATGATTTCGTATATCTTTACAGATTTCCACAAATCCAAACCGCAAACGGAGTAGGTTAAACTCACGTTTTAGAGACGTGTGAAGCACATAATGGTGTTTTCGGGTTTGGTTGGTTCACGTCTTAATTGAGTAAAAACTCAATTTCTATTTATGTGGACACATGGGTCACATGCACTGCGCCACACAAAAAGCGTAGGGTTTTTAACGACGATTTAGAATAATCACAACTTATTTTATGGTATGAACTATATGAAATATATGGGGGTAAAGACGGAAAAAAAAAAAAAGGGCAAAGGAAGAGGATGAAGAATAGCCGACCTGTGCGTGTCCACCGCACCCAGGTGCTTCTCTGTTTATTCCTGGTGCTGACATTTGGCACAAACTGCTAATTAATTTATTGAAACGGTGATGTTTGTTCCTTTTTCTCATTATTAAATATTAAAATATAAATAAAGTGTACATCGATTTGCGATATATATGTTCAATATAACTTAAAAAATAAAGAAAGCTAAAACTACTATTAAAATAACATATCAACACATCCCAGAGGTGTCGGCTGCAATTTTCCTTTTTATCTAAAAGAAGGTACTAGTGAAATAGTTTGATGTCTGACTGGGATAAATCATTTTAATCACTTTATTCAACTAATGAACAGCTACAAGCACGTATATATTACATTTAAAAATACACCTACTCACTTGAAGTACAAATGACACAATGAACAATATAAATAAATCTCCCTACAATACAATTATCTTTGACTAGGCTTAATTGAAAAAAATTATGTTCAATTATCTTTTTAATGTTAATAATTCGTTGATCCTCAAGATCGCTCATTGCAAATAATGAATGGTAATGAGCTTGGTCCATGGATTGGACACGTGGAAGGTGCATGTGAGTTTTGCTGCAAGAGGAGCGGTCTTAGTGACAGGCCCACGTGAATTCATGGTGTGAAATATAAGACTCAATTACTTGAATTGAAATGCTTTATACCAACGACAATAGCTTCAGCATGTATGTCTACTTCCAATGAACAACATTCTGTCAAAGTGTCAACAACTCATGTATGGAAAACGTCTTAAGATTTGTACTCAATTATTTTATGCATGAATCTTCATTAGATTTATATTCTAAATCGACTATGGCAATAGAACTTGTGTATCGTGAAATGTGATTTATTTAATATTAATGCGCTTATACAATGCAAGTTTTATTACTGATCAATCACATATTATTTTAAATTTGAGGATTATTCGTTACATTCAAAAAAAACAAGTAAAAATAAATGTGTGCGTGTATGCGCGTAATTGAATTATTCCATTCCATTTCCACACACACACACATATATATATATATATATCTCAGTGTAATGGTATAATTAATTAGCACTAATTGTGCTACTACAAGATTGAAGTGCGGTGCAAGCAAAACTATTCGAGTCCCATGCATATATAATGAAGAAGTTAGAACCTTAAATCGAGAACAAATTTTCTTGTTTACAATATAGTTTACAAAATTTGTATATTGATTTTGAACTTTGAGATAGTGTTGGGGCCAGTCGTTGTAGTAGTTGTACCAACTAATTGATGGAAACGAACTATAGGAAAGAAGAAAATAACATACAGAAACACACAAAATGAATTACATACCAGGGTCTAAAATTGCGGGTAAGTAGTTGAATTGCGCTTTTTCTGCATCAAAATATCAAATCGATTAAACCAAAAACTGCTTTGTCATGAAAACAAAAATTATAAATTACCAAATGGTTTTTTTATCAGTTTATCACCATGCATGTGCATAACTAAAAAGCTAAAGTACAATCCCGTAACCAAATTTAATTCTACAAAAAGATGACTATCGCAATAAAATGAAACTCCAAATAAAAGTTCAGAAAACCCATCCCGAATATAAACCCAAAAAAAAAAAAAAAAAAAACTGCATTATTAATACCAGATTAATGACAAGCTTATATGTAAATCAATTAATCATAAGGAGGATTTGCGCACCAATATTGTGAAACGATGCCCGGCATGCACGAATTTATTATGTCCAGTTAATGCAGATGAGAAATAATGTTTCGATTAATTAGAGTAGTCTCTTGAGTACTCCTCACGATCAATATATATAAGTATATTGTATGGGTCCAATATATATAGTAGCCTTTATGCTTCTGCAACTTTTTTACAATTGGGTTTTCTTTATGAGATTTGGATTAGAAGTAAGGAATAATTAAGAGGCCCAAACAATTTACTTTGGAAAATATCTTTTAACAAAGGTGATTCACATAATTTGTTTTAACCAACAGAAATATTCTTCTTTGATCTACTTTCTTTTACTTTTCTTTTTTCTATGTTGGTGTGTATATGTAGTACATTTCTTTTTACAAAATGTAAAATTGGATGGAATTTAATATTTTATATAAGTGGAAAATAAATTTTCCGTCTTTTAAGTTGGTCTAATTTGACTTTTAGTCCTTTTATTTGGCCTGTTTTTAATGTCGTCCGTTTTCTTTTAAAATTTCTGCAATTTCGTCTGATTTTTATCGCCGGAAAAACTGAATTACACCCTAATCTACTGAGTAGGCGCCGGTTATTGCTGACTTGTCTTCAATTTGAGGGTTTTTCGACCGCGTGGAATTAAATTAAAAGACAAAAAAATGTAATTGCCATGTAGACAAAAAAAAATCATCTTGGCATTGTTTTCATTCGGGCCCCCTGAAAACATCGTCTTCTTCCTCTCCCCACCGTTGCCCTGAGCGGCGGCCACCACCCACCCCATCATGGCGTCCCTCCCTCGCCGTCCCCTCCCCCTTCCCTCGACCTCCGCCCCGTCCTCCTCCCACCAATTGCAGTACTCCGAGCTCGAGCGCGTCAACCGCATCGGTGGCTTCAAATTCTGAATTTGCCAAAATTGGTAAACGAATCTTGCAATTGGACCTTGGAGTAGGTTCGACTGAATGTGGGATAGCTTGATGCACATCCAATTTGGACGGAGGGACGTCGGTCGGCGTCTTGCCGTTTATACCCAAAAGGGGATAGCGGGCGTTAAAATTCAAATTGGCAGAAAAAAGAGCACAATCTTGAAATTGGAATTTTTTAAACCATAAGCGACATGAGAGTGTGTCTTGTGTACGTCGAATTTGGCTGAAGAAGGTCCGGCCGGAGATTCGCCATTTTTGGCCAAAAGGGGATCGGCGCCCGTTTGTTTAGAATTTTTTCCACTTGCAGAATTGAGAATGGGTTTTACATAATTAGAGGTGAGAATAGGCAGGTTTAGTCTGGAGGATGACTGAGCACCCGATTTTGGCTCGCCGGCCGACGAGGAGGGGATACCAGGGAAGACGGAAAATGAGGACAGGTGTGGGGAGGAAGATTGGCGAACTCTGTCGAATTGTTGGGGGAGGACGGGCAGGAGGTCCCATGATTGGGTGGGTGGTGGCCGCCGCTCAGGGCGGCGGCGGGGAGAGGAAGAAGACGATGTCTTCAGGGACGAATGAAAACAATGCTAAAATGAAATTTGTGATAATTACATGGCAAATACATTTTTTTTTTGTCTTTTAATTCTTTTCCACGCGGCCGGAAAAAACCCAAATTGAAGACAAGTCAGCAATAACTGGCGACTACTCAGCCAATTAGGGTGTAATTCAGTTTTTCCGTCGATAATCGGACGAAATTGCAGAGATTTTAAAAGAAAACGGACGAAATTGAAAACAGGACCAAAAAAGGGACTAAAAGTCAAAGTAAGTCAACTTAAAGGACGAAAAATTTCATTTTCCCTCCTATATAATTCTAGATAATCTCAATTTAGAATATGGAATTCACTTTTTTTATTCATATTAAAATTTAAATAATATATATTTACACACCCGCTCACACACACACTTACACACACACACATATCCCCTATATATTAATGCAAAATCCTCCTATCATATGTGTTTCATTCTCACGCTTCGTTAGCTTTGAAAAATATTGTGGTGCTTAGGTATCATCCGAACCTAATATTCACCTAATTTAGTATTTTTCTTTTATTATATTTTACCTACTTTAATATTTTTTTAATATTATATTTTGCCCAATTTAATATTTTCTTTTATTACGTGTTACCTAATTTAATGTTTTGTTTTAACATATTGTGCTAATCCAATATCTTTCTTTTATTCTACTAATATAAAAGTATAAATAAGTCATAGCAATTAGAAAAATCTATATAAGTTGAATTAATTTTTATTTATAATAAAAGTTGAAATAAATTTATTTGATTTAAAGTGTTTATTTAAGAAAATTATGAGTTATATAAATTTATTACAAAAAAGAAATAAATATAAAAAAAAATTATCTAATCATAATATAATTAACAGAAAATAACATTAAAAATATATATGAAAAGTTATTGTTACGCCAAAAAAAAACAAAGGGAAACAAAAAGATAAAAATAAATAAATTATTATGCATAGGAGAATAAATATTAAATATATTTTAAATTTCTTTATCTAGTCCAAGTATAATGTATTGATACACACTTTATATATCTATACGAACAAATTAGTGTCTTACGCAGAAAAAAAAAATTGCATATACTCATTGTTATGAAAACCGGACCGGTCATCGAACCGGTAAAGCTATAGGTTCAGTGGTTCACAGGTCCAACCGTGATCAGACCGGTTTTAATTGTTTATATAAAAATATATATTATATATATATATAATATCATTATTAAATATGTTATAAATAAATAAATAAATAAAATTAATTTAATAAAAAACATGATTATAAAATTTTCTAAATTCCAATTCAAATAGTCTATATAAATAAATATGAGTTCATCAACCACAATACAACATAGAAAAATGTAGTTGAATTAATTACAATAAAGAGAAATCAAATAAAATAGTTCACTCATATTATCACTCCAAGTCCAACAACTTCAAAATAAAATAAAATTAACCATCATAATCTTGATTTATTTGTACTCCAAATACAAAAATAAGACCCATCAGTTTTTATTTAATATAAAAGTCAATTTTTATTTACTATAGAAATAAGAAAGCAATTAAAAAAAATTATTAAAAAAAAAAACTGAGGTTGAACCGGTACAGGTTCACCGGTCTAACCGGTTCATGACCGGTTTTGTACCGGTTTTCAAACACACCGATTTTAACTTGAAAACTGGACCGGTGTGATGACCGGTTCCCGGTCGAACCGGCCGATTCGGTCCGGTTTTCAGAACTATGCATATACTACAAGTTAGATGCACGACTTTTTTTCAATAGAATTATCAGTGTCTTGTAAATTTTAGTTTTTTATATCACATATTCACATGTGGCACGCGCATTTTGTATGTTTTACAGAACTCAATTCTACGGGTTTCCCGGTTAAGTTTAGGGTATTTTGATATACTTTACAACTAATTCTGTGACTCATTGTAAAAACACTTGAAGATTCATTATTTTGAAAACCAGTCTTACTGTAATTAGAACAAACAATATTCTGATGTGTGTGTAAAAATTAATTATTGTGAAAATTAATCTTCATGTAAATAAAACAAACAATATTACGATTTGTATGTACCATTTTTAATATTATTATTTTAGTATTTTTAATAAATATTTCTCATTTTCAAATCCCGCATAATATTTGGGTGTTAAACTAGTGTGTGTGTGTGTGTCTATATATAGTATATATATGATATAGTATATATATATATAGTATATATATATATATATATATATATATATATAATTAAAAGATATTATTTTATCACTCTAGTATTAAAATAATTATTCACTTTATTTTTCTAATTTTGCAAAAATAAATAATAATAATCAATCTAGAAGGAAAAAAATATTCGTGCAATTGAAAAAATTATTTATTTCTTCTTGAATTTTTTTTAAATCATCATATTTCAATATAATATGATATGACAATGATTACATTAATTACATATTCATATTTCCACATAAAGTATAATGAGAACTTATTATTAATTTTTTTTATTTTAGTTTATAAAATTATGGAATATTCTTCTATTTAAGAAAAAAAGACAATGTTAAACTTTATATTTCTTATAATCATAATTTTTTATTTTTCTAAATTAATTTTTTTACTTATTGAGTAGGAAGACATAAAATTCATCTTGTAATAAAAATAAAATAAGAGAAAAGATCAATATTGCCAAATTTATAAAAATAATTAATTTTGAAATTGATTATCTGAAAAGATAAAATAATTAATTAAAAAATTGGTAACATAATATATTTTTTTTTCAATAGTTCATATTTTTAATGACAATATTGCACAATAAATATTATTATTGCAATTTGTACATTCTCCTAAGTGTGATAATTATTCTTGTAAAAAGAGTTATAATAATTCTAATACATTAAAGAATTCTATTAAAATCCACATGATTCTATAATATAATTCATAGAATTCTATTAGAATCCAAATAAAATCCATGAAACTATTCATAGAATCTACAAAATTTTATAAAATAAATATTCAATAGAATTTAGTGACAACCCTAAGGCTAGCTCCCCTAGCTATTTCTAATTAACCAAAACAAATAAAAAAAATGGCCCTTTCCTGGCCGACCTCTCCTCGCAGTTTTTTGTAATGATTTAAAACTTAAAACATCTATACTATTTTCTTTTCTTTTCTTTTTTTCTTTTTTTTTTTTTTTTTTTTGGGAAAAAACATGAAATTCCTCATTAGAACTTACTTATTACAACCTCATCAAAAATATCTAAATTATATTTACTTCCGATCTCATCTTATGTCTAAACAATTCAAACAAAGCCATTTAATTAATGACTGGTGCTAAATACATCGGTAAATCTATTTTATAACTAAAGTTACTATATACTCTTAGAGTGAAATTAATTTGGACTGAAATCTTTCTCTTACCTATTTTGCGTAGTAAGTTGCACCAAAACTAGACTTAGTAAATTAAGTTTTAATCATCAAAAGACTTATTGAATCATGTCTAAATAAAATAATATAAAATAAATTTTGAAAAGAAAAAAAAGAAAGAAAGAACACGTTGCATCAAAAAGATGAATAAAATATCAATATAACAAAAGAGCAGGTCTTTTCTAAAACCGATCTCTCGCGGATAATTTTTTACAAAATTCATTAATTCTTTTTATCAAATTCACTAAAGGATTCGTCCTAATCCATTCGACCTGCTCTGACCCATCAATTTAATAAATAATAATAATAATAAAATATTAATTTTCTACTTTTCCCTCCCATACTATCACACATACACAAATGTACTTCCCATACAACTGTATTGTTCACCGACGATAATTTTATTACAAGTTTATATCGTTGGAAGCGTCTCATCTCCCTCGTTACCGATTAAGAATTTGATTTACGATATAACACCAAAATTACCGTAAATCTAAGGTCAAAATCCCAAAATCATCAACTTTGACCTCCAATCTACACGATTCATCGGGGCAAATTTTGATCTATCACTACCTCTAAACTCTCCTCGTCCCACTCTACGAGATTGTCAATTTAAAATTATAGAAAATAAAAATATTGGTGGAAAAAAAAGTCAGAATCTGTCCAATTTTAAGTATTACAAAATTAGTTAGAATTTAAAGACTAAAAGTATCACAAACTCAGTTTAAAATATACATATTCAACCAAAGGTATCACAAAATCGGGTATATGTAACACATATTATACTTTATATTTTTACATCTATATATTTTTTTACAAAACCAAAGTAGCATATAAATATTTTTAAAATATTACAAAATATTGTTAAACTAAACATTTCTATAATTTTTTTCCCCTTAAATCTATGTCTATTACACTTAGATTATTAAAAGTATTACAAAAAGTTGATCACGTATCACAAAATATAATAAAAGTATCACATGTTTTCTAATACTTGTACATTGTAATACTCGGTTAAGACATAATATACAGTATTTGCACCTAGAAATTGTGATACTTTTACTGCATTTTGTGATAATTTTACATAAACAATACTATGTAATACTAATACCTAAACTTATGATACTTTTAAATAAATTAGTGATACTTTTTTGCAATTTAGGACACTTTATATAAAAGTGTAATGTACAATATTTATCCTTAAAGTTATAATATTCTTAACTCAAATTATGATACTTTTAACAATATTTGTGATACTTTTACAACAATTTGTCAAAATATTTATATGTAAATATCATATTAATAGTAAATACATTTACATAAATTTGTGAAACTTTTAGCTAGTTTTGTGATACTCTTTATGCAGTTTATAACACATGTACCATAACTATAATACTTTGAATTAATATTTTTCCAAATTGTGATACTTCCATATGAAGTTATAATACTTTTAGCATAACTTATAATACTTTTATATATAATCACGATTTGTATTATAATTTTACTAAAAAAATTATATTAAATTTTTCCGATTATATTTCTGGCAGTTCAAACCCCAATTGCTCAACCAATTTCAAAAAGTAAATAAATAAATTCATTATAATATAATTGAACAAATAAGCTATATGAACAATAAAATAACACAAATCAGTCCCATTAATCAGCCACTTACCACCGACCAACATCAAAAACAAATAAAACGATTTCCTTATAATATGATTAAACAAAGGTAAAGGAAATTGATCCATGCCTTTTCTTATTGCTGTGATGTTGATATATATATATATATATAATATATATATATATATATATATATATATATATATTATATTAAATGGTTGGTAAACTTTCTACCCTATCTTTAGCTATAATTAAGGAATAACATAATTACAAAAAATATTACCAACAATAGCTAACTATAATTAACGGGATAGTTTAATAGTCTAAACCCACCCCCACCCCACCCCCCGCAGACGAAGCGGGAGGTCTTCGTATGCTGAGACTGTCTCGGAAATCATCAAAGAGTATTCGAGGAAGCACTTTGGTAAAAATATCGGCAATTTGGTATCGAGACGGAACATGTAATACTCGAACTTGACCTCGAGCAACCTTCTCACGTACGAAATGGATATCCATTTCAACATGTTTAGTGCGTTGGTGTTGAACGGGATTGCCGGAAAGATAGATGGCACTGACGTTGTCGCAATAAACGATTGTTGCTTTTCTAATCGGGAAATGAAGCTCAAAAAGTAGGTTGCGTAACCAACACGATTCAGAAACTATATTAGCAACTCCTTGGTACTCGGCTTCGGCGCTTGAACGGGAGAGAGTAGGCTGACGTTTTGAGGACCAGGATAATAAATTATCCCCCAGAAAAATACAGTATCCAGACATTGAGCGACGGGTATCAGAACAACCACCCCAGTCTGCATCAGTGTAGGCAATGGGGTTAGAAATGGAGGACTTGTAAAGCAGTAGACCCAGATCAATGGTCCCTTTGACATAGCCAAGAACTCGTTTTAGTGCGTGCATGTGTACCACTTTCGGATTATGCATGTGGAGACATATTTGCTGAACTGCATATGAGATGTCGGGCCGCGTAAACGTTAGATATTGCAGAGCCCCGGCTAGGCTTCGATAGAGAGTTGGGTCGTCAAAGGGAGGATCAGAGTCATGGATGAGCTTGGATTTTGTGTCCACTGGTGTATGCGACGGATTACATGATGTCATGCCTGCTCTTTCGAGAATTTCTTTCGCGTATTTCGTCTGACTAAGAAAGAGGCCGGAAGAGTATCGTGCAACGGCAATTCCCAAAAAATAGCTAAGGGTGCCGAGATCCTTCATCGCAAATTCGAACGCCAAACGCGAGATTATGGACTGGCGGAGGGTCGTAGAAGATGTCGTGAGGATGATGTCGTCAACGTAGAGAAGAAGATAAGTTTGATCTTTACCGTGTTTGTAAATAAACAAGGAGTGATCGGATTTGAGGTGAAAGAAACCCATGGTGGCCACAAAATCAGAAAACCGTTGATACCAGGCCTGAGGTGCTTGTTTAAGATCGTAAAGAAACTTCTTCAAGAGACACACGTAGTCCGGATATTTTAAGTTTCGAAAACCCAATGGTTGTTGCATGTATACTGTTTCATGAAGTTTGTCGTGAAGAAATGCATTCTTTACATCCAATTGATGAATTTTCCAAGACTGACAAATGGCGATGTTAAGAACAGTACGAATTGTAGTGGGCTTCACCATTGGGCCAAAAGTTTCGTCACAATCCACGCCAACTTGCTGAGACCTGCCATCACCTACAAGACGAGTTATATATCGCTCAAAAGAACCATCAGAATTCTTTTTGTGACGAAAAATCCATATAGAACGAATAATATTCACATTTGATGGGCGTGGAACTAAATCCCACATATCATTATTAATAAGAGCAGTAAATTCATCGTTCATTGCGGATTTCCAGTTTACGTCAGATAAGGATGCTTTGGGGTTACGTGGAATGGGTGATGGGGTGGTTGAGGTGTGGAGATTAAATTGTCTCTTTGGGCAAACTATGCCATGCAGTCTACGGATTGGGTCGGCTGAGCTGATGGATTTGGGATTTGGAGATGGGCTGGAGGTTGAATGTGGTTTATAGAAATTTGCCCAACAGTGGAAGAGTTTTGGTTGGACGTTACACCTTGATTTGTGAGTGGATAAGTAGCCGGAAGTTGAGTCTGGGCCATGTAAGGGGGCCTAACAGCTGAAAAGTGTGGATTGTGAGTTGGTAGTAGGCCAACGGGAGATGAGACATGTCGGACAGGTCGATTTGGAGACTTATTTGCTTGGGGAAATTCTGCCTGGGCCTGGATGTGAAGGTGGATTGGGTCGTCCAGAAAAGAGTAAGATTGGGGAGTAGGAACTGTTTCAGCAAACGGGAAGCGTGTTTCGTCGAAGACAACGTGTCGAGGGATGATTATTTTCTTTACCGAGATGTCATAACATTTGTATCCTCTATGGCTGGGTGGATATCCCAAGAAGACACACGGGGTGGACTGAGCTTGAAGTTTGTTTATTGTTTGGGAAGGATGTAGAGGAAAACATAAACAACCAAAGACGCGCAAGTGAGTGTAGGATGGTGTGCGACGATATAGAACTTCAGTTGGGGAATTATTTTTCAAAAGTTTGTGAGGTATGATATTTAGGAGATACGTAGCCATTTGCAAAACGTGATGCCAAAAGCTAGGTGGTGTGGACGAGTGAACTAGAAGTGTGCACATCACATTATTTATAGCGCGAATTTTTCTCTCGGCCTTCCCATTTTATGGGGAGGTGTATGGGCACAAAAACCGAAATTCGAGACCATGTTTTTGGCAAAAAATTGAAAGTTATGATTGGAAAATTCAGTCCAATTATCACACTGGAACACTTTTATTTTTCTCTCAAATTGATTATGTATAAGTTTGCTGAATGCCGCGAAGGTGGGAAACGTTTACGACTTTTTGCCTATGGGAAAAGTCCATAAAAAATCACTGTAATCATCAAGAAAAAACACATAATATTTATGACCTGCAAAACTCAATATGGGAGACGTCCATAAATCACTATGAACAATATCGGAAGGTTGAATAGTGCATGAATTAGAAGGATAAAATGGTAGTTTTACATGTTTACCAAAAACATGATTGACAAACACTAGTATCCGAAATGGGCTTACACTTGATAGTGTTTTTATTAGTAAGGGAATTTAAAATTAATGGTCCTGGGTGGCCTAGCCGATTATGCCAAAGCGAGGGAAACAAAATGGCAAATGTTGAGGGTTGGATGCTTGATGACGTGAAGTAATGGGGTAGAGATCGTCAGTGCTATTACACCTCATTATAGTCCCCCCAGTCTGAATATCCTTCACAGTGAATCCAAAAAGATCAAATTCAACACTTACATTATTATCAACTATAAAGCGACGAACTGAAATGAGGTTTTTAATTAGTTTAGGGGCATGAAGCACATTTGTTAAACACAATGGGGTTAAGGGTGAGGGGAGTACTTTTTTGCCGTAACCATGAATTGGGATTTCGTGACCACTACCAACAACGATGCTTTTATGTTTGATCAAATTAAAATAAGACGTAAGAACACCTCCCTCGCCCGTCATATGTGAAGTAGCACCCGTGTCCATGTACCAGCCATTATCTGGGGGATTTAAGGTCATTGTCTGAAATGCTTGCTCCAAATTTATCGGCTGAAGTTGCGTGTTGTGCGCCTGTTGGGGACGGCTACCCAATATGCCGGATTGCCGTGATGGAGTTGGAGAACGAGCCCATCTATTGGTAGGATATGGTCGTGCAGGAGGGTTCCATTGTTGAGCCCATGGGTTGGCCCAAGGTGGATAGGACTGGAACTGTGATCCTTGTTGATTTGGCCAAGTGTTCTGCGAAGATTGGTTGCGCTGCCCACCGCGACCCCATCCCTTTCCTCTGCTGCGGTTTGAGGTTTGACCGCGATTTGAATAGTTTCATTTATTTGGTTGTTGGCGGGGTATGCTGTTGTTTTCGGCTGAAGGTTTGGTGTGGCGAATCTGGTCCGTGATCGGTTGAGCGACTAGGGCCTGTTGTGGAGGGTTTGAGCATACTGCAGCCTCTGTTTGTCCCGCCTTGTGTGTTTATTCTAAAAAAGACGTGAACGGGTGGCGTAAAATTTCATCAAGGGATCCATTTGAGACATAGTGGAGGGAACCGTATCATAATTCTCATTTAAACCGTTGATAAGACGAAGAACTAACCGGTGGTCGGAGACCAGAGCATCGACATTGGCCAGTTGATCTGCCAAGTTTTTGACAATAGGAGGATATATCGGGAAAATCATCAAGGCACGTGGTTGTAAACTTGGTCTCCAGAGCGGAGGCTCGCGCATTTTTATTGTTTAAAAATATGCCTGTAATCCGGTCCCATTGATCTTTGGCAGTGGAGTCCTTTTTTAATATTGTGATGAGGAGGTCAGGAGCAATTGTACCATAAACCCAAGTGAAGACGATGGTGTCGAGACGATTCCATAATTCCTTGTCGAAATCTGGTTCCTTCTTGCGCTCCGAGAGTGCTTTGGACGGAACAATGTGTTCATATACATTGTATGCGCGACAGGGAATTTTGAATAATTCAGCCCATGAGTCGTAGTGGCCTTTTTCTGATTCAAGACGAATGAGGACGGAATTCTTTATGTTGGAGACGGAAAGTGCCGGATGGAATCTGTTTGATTCTGCCATGGCAGCGTGAGTGAAGAAAAGGAGAAGAAATCAGAGAGAGGAAGACGTGGAAGATGTTTTGGAAAATACTGTTGATACCATAAAGGAAATTGATCCGTGCCTTTTCTTATTGCTGTGATGTTAATATATATATATACATGGTTGGTCAAACTTTCTACCTATGTTTAGCTATAATTAAGGAATAACATAATTACAAAAATATTAACAACAATAGCTAACTATAATTACGAGATAGTTTAATAGTCTAACAAAAGCAAAACACCATTTTTATTTTACTTTGATAATGCAAAACTTAGATATGAACTACTCAATGTACAAAAATATAAAAATAAAAAATAAAAAAGGACACAAATTTACAATCAAACCTCTATTTACAAACTGACGTCATATGCCCACCCCACTTGTTGGTTGCACATGCGTTTTAATGGAATTTGAAAAATAATGATCTACCACCCACCATAAATTACAACAATATCCCCAAAAACTATATAAATGAACACAATTAGCGGCCGACAAAAAAGTAAATACCACAAAAATGGTAGAGAGATAGAGAGAGTGACGAGAGGAAAAAAACTACAAGTGTCGGCCGAATTGATAATATGAACTGGGAATATCGTATATTGCAACGCAAGGAGTTGAGTGGTGGTTGTCGATTCAAAATTTGTCCTATGATTCGTTTTAGATCGGAGGTCAAAGTTTACAGTCGTAAATGTTGACCTCCGATAATGGGATATCTAGTCGTAAATCTAATATCGGATTTAGATTGAGGGAGTCGAGATGATTTAGTTGTTTTTGTTCAATTTCATCGCCGGAGTATGGTGGCCGCCGCCGGATGACGATGTCGACGCATGCGTGTGTGTTTGTGTGTGTGTGTGTGCGCGAGAGAGAGAGAGAGAGAGAGAGAGAGAGAGCAAAGATGGGGGGGGGGGGGGGGGGGGGGGTTATTGACTCTATTTATTTGTTTTTCCTTTTCATTAATTAGGGTTAGTGGGTGGGGTGACAGTGCATGAGTTGGGGTAGATAGTAGAAAATGATCACATAGCTTTTTATAAGTATGGTTAGTGGGGTGGGTGGGCGGGGCAGTGCGTGAGTTTGGTAGATAGTAAAAAATGACCACATAGTATGAAGTAGATGTCATACGAGTATTTGCCATAACAAAATAACTAATAAATGCAAATAAAACAATAAAATATTGTGCAACAAAATTTTGAAAAATGTAAAATTGACTTAACAATGTGAATAACTAAAATAACACAAACTTGAAAACATAGAATTGTCCCCAACAAAATTAATATTATAAAATTAATAATGTTACCGAGCTATGTTTTTGTTGTCTCGTTTAAAAAAAAAAACTCAATTCCTCTACTTATTTCTCTTATACATATGTTTTATTTTTTTCATTTTTTATTACACAAGCGCACTTTCAAATAAATAAATAAAATGTATGGAAACATTAATTTTTCGATCAACTATCGAAAAAATATACTATATATAATATTTAATTGAGTAGGAAATTATTGAGAAAATGTATTACCTATTTAAGAAATGCCATTATATTCTAATTTGTTATATGATATATTAATTAGTAATTATTATTCTCCTTTTAAATTGTTATATATATATGTTGAGTTTACGTCAAACTATACCATGCAACAATGTAAGGTGCACCCGATTCCCATTTTAATTTTATTGGGATGTATATTTATATTTTGTGTGATGAAAATACATTTTACGTGTGATGAAATATGAGCGTATTGAAAATTATATTTTATGTAGGATGAATATGGATACTATGTGTTGAATATATGTGTTTTCTGTGATGAATATGTGTTTTCTATTGAATCTTTCTACACAAATGAAATTTTGTGTTTATGTATGTGTATGCTATGTGTAATGAATTGTGATTAAAAAAAAGAACTACAATTTTTAATAAATTCATATTTATCACATAAACATACATATTCATCATATAAGAAATGGGTAGATCATGCATTGTGTACCTGGATAGATAATATTCGAGTGCACAATGTCATTCACATCCAAACATCGCACTTGATGAGAAGAAAAGTTTGGATCTTGAGTTAAAATAATAATTTAGTCCTCAAATTTCAAGTGTGTTAATATATATATATATATTAATTAAATAAAAAATTATTTATTACTAATTACTTGATTAAATAATTAACAGTAATAACTATTCAAATTAAATTTAATATATTTAATAATTTGCGAAACAAGAAATTTTTATACATAATAATTTCTAAATAATGACTATTTATTTTGAAAATATTGTTTTAATAATTCAATATATTATAAATTAATGTTATTAACAAAACAAAATATCTAATTATAGGATCCGAGGGCAAACATTATAATTTGTTTTATTTATTAGTTATTTTGCATTTATTATTGAACACGATATCAAATAAAACAGATTACTATATATATTGTAATTAGGATCCGAGGGCATAAAAAAGTCCGCAGTTCTAGTGCTGTAGTATATGCTTTGATGGATGATCGACAGGCATCTTCAGTATATGCATAATATTTCCAGAAAGCAGATTACGCGTTTACTTCATCTTTTTTAACTTTTGGTTTTCAGTAGAAAAAACCGGGGGAAATGTGGCGCGTACCTTTTGGAACAAGATGAGATTCGGATGAAATTAAAAAACCAAAAGTGACATATATAACTTGCCCTGGAAGTTTGGTTCCGATGCTCCACTAAACCATTTCCAGGTTGGATTTTCAGATATATAAGCAATGATTTTACCTATAATTAACTAATTAATGTGTTCCTGAGTGTTTGTTTGTAATGGAAACTAAAGTGTATATAAATGGTTAGAGTCGTTGTCAAGACAACTTCCGGGAAATTTCCACGAAAAAACAATGGACCATCATGGATTTTACTATCCCAATTCGAAAATTTAAAGAAAATAACA